>OMOT01068689.1:6149-20558 GCA_900312575.1 Acanthochaenus luetkenii | reverse complement strand
GCTCATTTTGATGCTGTTGCAGTAAGGGTAGGAGCAGGTCCACCTACACGATTGGTTCTCCCTGATGGCCCTCCCACCTGTACTGATTGGTTCCTGTTGCTCCAGATCTGCTCATCCAATCAGTATGCACCATTTTAAAACGTATGCTATGCAGGTCCGCCTACATGATTGGTTCTGCCTGATGGCTCTCCCACCTGTACTGATTGGTTCCTGTTGCTCCAGATCTGCTCATCCAATCAGCAGGCACCATTTAAAATATTTGTTGAATCCCTCCTGAACGTATAGTGTTACATTTTCATGTACACGGTTAAACGTGTACACACCCCCATCCATAATAAACAGTACGTTTATAGAGTGAAGTCTAGAGCAGGTATAATTACAATTACAATCAAGTTTTTTAGCATACATTTTCTATTGTCTTTATAGCTAATTGTTTTAAAGCTAGAATTATTTTATCCACCTGGACCGTGGAGTCAGGTTACACAATACTAATTCGCAGTGTTACCATGATTGAAGATGCTCTCAATAGACCACTTTTAAAAAATGTGACCGGGTAGGACGAAAGTCTACTAACTATCCAACTAACGTTTGCCAACATAGCTTACCTGCGCCTGGTAGCTGAATGCCGCTAGCTATTTAGCATACTAGCCTACCCAAAGAGCTTACATTGAAAATGATTTCGGGCAACCTGACTCATGTGCTAGCGGCCACACACTGTAGAGTGCTGTTACTGTCGAGTCGCAATATTTACACCATCATAAACGGTTAGTCATTGAAAGTCAGATTACCTGGTCGAGAGATGACATTTTTACAAGGGTGGGAACCGTTTACTGTTGAGCTGACGGCATATGAGCGACACTGGCTGCTATAACTTCTTTGATAATATAATACTTCTTTGGTTGTAGTCTGAACATAATTTCAAATACCTTTTGCCGCAAGAGGGGGAGACAAAGTGGGGAAATCCCAGATCTCAGCTTTAATAAGAATTAATGATTTTAAATATACTGTCACTCACAAAAGTATTTATCTGCTACCTGAACTAGCCACTTTTGAACCGACACTTTCCTATATTTTAACACCACTAGTTCTTTATGAAACACGTGCACACACATATATACAGCATAATTTTTTATTTTGTTTTATTTGACTCTGTGTCAATGACATTCAGCTTTGAATATATAACATAAATGTATGTTTTAAGTTTCTTTCTCCTTTAAATGACTGACAGCTAAAGCATCAGTATAAATAGATGCTGCAAGCATGGGAATCACTGTGCACCATGTGTTGGTAATATTAGAATGGAAAGTCTGAGACAGCCATTGAAATGCTGTGGCACTGTTATGCAACTGTCTTTTTAACTCTACTAGCGAACAGAAATACAGTGCCCTCCAGAAATATTGGCGCCCTTAGGATAGACAGGGGGAGGGGGGTTTATGCTGCTACTGTGTTCTGCACTCGACCCCATGATATTGTGCCTTAGCCTACGTAGCCACCAGGACAGCCAAAATCTTTATGCACCATTACCTTGCTTCCACTTCATGATATGAAGAAACAAAATCCAGTTTTGATGGGGACCTCCCTGAGGTCTGTGGGGCTTGAAATTGTATGAATGAGATGCAGCAAGTTTCACGTTGATTTCTTCCCTTCACATTTCAGTACCTTCACATTATCCAGCAGTAAATAAACCAGAGTAAATAATAGACAAAGCTGAATCATACTTGAAAAGTGCATTGCAAGAGGTTGTAATAAAAGGCCTCTACGTAGCTCATACTTGAAACATTTATACTGAATATACGTGGAATTTTTACCAAGCAGCAAAATTAGGACTTCAGTTGGCTTTGCAATGAAGGGTGCAAATGATTGCGGTGATCTTCTCTTTGGTTTTGTTTTTTATATATTAAGTATTACATTTTTCAATGAATATTATCACATCCTGAAAAATTGAAGATAGAATAGAAAAATAGTTTATCTTTTTAAGACTTATACATCTTCACTTTTACCAGGGATGACAATAATTCTGGAGGGCTCTGTAATAATTATAATTCTGATGATAGTTAGCTACTTTGATATGGTTTGGTTACATGATTCCATGTGGTTGGTAAAATGCTATATTCCTGATCTAATGGTTTGTTCTGCTTATTCATTATGTCTTTCAGGAGCTACTGTGACAATCTCAATTACCACCCACTGAGTGCTGCAGACTTTGGAAAGATGATGAAAAATGTCTTTCCAAACATGAAGGCGCGTCGACTTGGCATGCGGGGCAAATCAAAATATCCTTTACTGGAATGGATTGTAACAATCTGGCCACTCTCTGGACTCTAGTCATGGGCCATCTGCTGTTGCAGTTCATAAACTGTCTAAATATAGATGTGAAATCAAATGAAGTCCCCCTGTGCCTCGGTAGCGATAGCATAGTACAGAGCCTCTTAGGGGAGTCACTGTGATCTTGACCTTCACAGTGTATTTGTGGCGTATTCGTGGCTTATTTTATTGGTGTGTAAAAAGAGCATTTGAAAACGGTCAAATGTATGCACATTTTATTTTTGTTTTAAATGTGATTCTTAAAAAAAAAAAAAAGGCTGAACTTTGTTTATCCTTGTTGTGAGAGCAACCGAAACTCAATATGGGTGTCTATGTAAAACCAGTTGAACTCAGAATATCTGTCCTTCCTGCTACCATCTCTTTCAGATTATTATGAGGGCTATGTAATTGTTAGATTTTATACATCAGTACCCCTATTCATTTTAGAGCATGATATATTATCCTTAAACTTCTAAAATAAGTAGTTTACAATTTTGGAACTAAAAGCTCCCTAAGAAACTACTCATAAAACTCCAGAAGAAGAGTGGAGTTGGCTCTGAACTCATTTGAAATTAGTTGCACTACAGCAAGGTGTTGGAGTAACAAGGATTGTAATGGATTGAGTATCACAGTTCCCACACAAATCATGTTCTTTCCCCTCTCATTGGAATCCCATCTAACTCAAAAGTGTATGAAATACTTTTACTGGTAAAATGATTTGACTTGCTGTACTTTCAAAGAAACTTTTGTTTAAGAGGCAAGTCAAACATTTATTTTTTATCTACTCTTGAATTGCCCTTCACATTTTGAGCAACTCTTAGCATTAGATGGTTTTCTGTTGGTGATTTGTGAGATTGCTTAAAAAATTATAGTATTTATTTTTACATTGATGTCTGTGTGACTGCCATTGCTTGCATGACACACCACCGTCTGCCTGGCTAGAATTATTTTACATGGTTCACCTGCTGTCACATTCTATCAGGCATTTGATAAACAACCATTAACACAAAGCCACACTGAATTATTTTGGGCAGTGTTGGTCTCTAGGAATGGGAACACAAGTAGCCAATCCCATGGATTGTCTCTACGTAACACTACCCACGATGCCTTGCAAACATCAATAAATAATAAAGATAGAATAAAGACAACTTCTCTTTATCATAAAATCATGTAAATAAAACAGCAAACTTTATTAATTGAAAAACATTACACAATCCATTGTTACTGTAAAATATTACCATCTTAACAACCTTGAAACTGATTCCTCTACAGAGAGGGAGGTGTATAAACTATGCACATCCATATTATACAGTACTATGGGGGTGCTATCTCTCACATAGTGTTTAATGCTCAAGCAATCTATCTCCATCTACAGGCCAGTAGGGGTTACCACCACAGGTCCAAGCACATGAGGGATACACTGATCAAACTGTCAATAGCTGGCCCCTAAAGCTTTCTACCACAGTCAAGTCACACATACGCAGTTTAACTTTGACTTCAACAAAATGTTAGTCAATTACCAACATGTCAAGATCTAGAAATATTAGGCTCTGTCCATTCTTCTCCAAGAGGATCTGATTATTTTCATTCCTTTGGTTATTTTTGTAATTCATGCACCTAAGAGCTGCAAAGGTTGCGACAGATTTTTCCCTCCACGCTGTCCTGTGGATAGCCTTACAGTGCAGTGATACATTCGGGGGCAACCATCTATATGTTATACTGCCAACATACATCAATGTGCTGGAATAAAGTATTTTTGACCTTAACCCCAGCTTACATATTGCTATAGTGGACTAAGGAAGAGGGCCTTTGTTCACATGCCATCATTACCCAATCTGGATCTACATAAAACAGGGGATGGAGTAAGTATTTTTTTACACCTTCCATGTTACTATTTCAAAATTATCTGACAATTATGTTGAAGTGACATTTGTTTGTATTCCCATCTTATTCAAATGTGTCATCGTTCTGTAATGCAACATGTAATATACATGTCATGACTACATATCTGTGTTGTGTAACACCAGTGTGAGGTACCAGAGTCACCAGGCCAACTTAACAACATCAAGGAAGAAGTGCGATTTGCAGCTTGCGGGCTGGTGTGCGAGTGGGCCCAAAAGGTGCTGAGTCGCCAATTTGATGCTGTGGAAGACCTAGCTCGCTTCTTAATCAACAGCCACTATATTAGCAACAAGTCTGTGGCAGCCCTCACCATTATGACCGGCACAGGTTAGAGATATTCTTTATCATCTTTGTGCCTGTTGTGTGATAGAGATAAATGGTGGCATCTGGTTGCAGTTGCTTCTTACTGCTCTAACTGAATTGATTGTCCAATGATACTGTACTTTGTAATACAGAACTGATTACATAAACAATAATTAGCAGCAGCATATGATTATATATTTGAATCACCCTGGTTCCTTTCTTCAGGGGTTAAGTCTCCACAGCCAATCTCAGCATTTGTCCCTACTGCTGAGGCCCATTCCTTCCAGCCCCAAGTGACAACCCTGTCCTCACCTTCCATCGATGCAAAGCAGCAGCTCCAGCGGAAGATCCAGAGGAAGCAACAAGAACAGAAGCTACACTCCCCCTTACATGGAGAGGGCCAAGCCAAGCGGGCAGATGAGGGCATGCCTGGAGCCAACTCCATCCCTTGCGGTAGCCCTAGCCTTCACTCACCCCAGCCAGCCATAGGCATCGTGGTAGCTGCTGTCCCTAGCCCCATCACGGTAAGCAAACTGAGCTTCTCAGTTTAAGGACCGCCTTTCCTCAAAAGTAGATTACATTATTACGGTTACTCTTTTGTACTATCCATTCAATGGGACTCTCAAAAGGTAATACTTAAAGACCTATCCTGAATAACTTTGAATTAAAATGATAAATTATATAATTTCATTTATAAAAAGGAATAAAACTGAATGTAACAGCTATCAATGCTCACCTTATAGGCAGCAACAGTCTAATTATAGAATACAAGACTTATGCACATCGAAGACCTCAGTTGGAATGTTAAATTTGTGTGCAAAGTTAGACATTTACTGTATCAAAATGACCTCAACAGTTACACGTATGCAAAGCATCTTGACTGAGGCCTTGTGATTTTAATCTAACTTGCAGCTGTCCCTATTTCTTGATCTTCCAATTATGCAGGTACAGAGGAGCAGGCAGCTGATGTCGCCCAGTCCAGTGGGAACTGGGGAGAGCAAAGTGCTGCCTATTAACTTCCAGGTGATGACCCAGCCAGTTCAGCCTGTGAAACAGAGCCCCAAAACCCCACAAAATATTCTATCCAGTCCAGTGGGGGACCGCACAGCTCGGCAGCGCTATACCCAAATCTTGCCCAAACCCTTGGCCACAAGTGGCATCACTTTGCGCTCACCCTCCACCATGATCATCGCCAACAGCCCCATTAAGACTGTAATGCCTGCATGCCATGTCAGCTCAGTCAATGTGGTCAAGATGACAGCCATATCACTTGCACCCAACAGTTGCAATACCACCTCCTCCCTCACCAACACCATTTTACGTCCTGCCTCTGCAGGCATTAGCAGTTCTGGAGTTGCAGAGGACATTGGGCCCAGCCCAAAGATGAGGAGTGGTTCTGCTGCGCCCATTCTGGCCCCTGTGGCCAGGCCAGGGCGGGCTACTAACACCCATATAATCGATGTTGAAATGGAAGTTGAAGCTATACATAAGAACAGCCAAGTTCGAAGTCCTAGCAGTCTCACATTGACTCAAGGAGGAACAGTAGCAAACAGGGCTGGAGGGGTTATACCTAGAGCTGCTAGTGTGCCCATACCTCAAACTAAAGGCTCCCTGGGACTGGAGGAAACATCTTGCACTAAAGGCAATGGAAACCCCTCCTCAAGTACTAACACTGTGGCAGCTACAGACAGCAGCAATAATAGCACAAATAATGTAAGCACTTTGCATGGGATTGCCTCCACTCAGAATACCAGCATGGCACCCTCATTTAGGGGTAGCAGCAGTGGAACATTACCCGAAGGTTTCTTGTCCAATCAGAGCCCCAGGAAACGCTCATGTCTCAGTCCTGAGTCTCACCTCTCTCCTGTCAAAAGGCTTTTCATCCCTCAGCAGCCAGTAGGGGGCTCTGATGACCTTGGATATGGGATTGGTACCATGGTGAGTAACCTCCCCAGGCCAGGAGCTCCAGTTAGACCTGAAAGTGCACCAGCCATTGGGAAAGTTGCGGCGAAAATGAACTCTGTTGTGTCCACTCAAGTCCATGCGCTCTCTAATTCTTCATTTAGAACCAGTGGCTTTCGCACTGTTGCCAAAACACAGAGCTCCATGCAGAGGAAAAACACTTCCACTGTTATGGATACTAGCACCTCAGTCAGTCATGCACTAATACAACAACAGCAGCAGCACACAATGGGTAATGTGCAAGCCATACCTAATAACTCTGACCCCCAGAAACATTCGGTTGTGAGTGAACTTTGGAGATCCATCTCGGAAAGAGCTCAACAACAGACCTACACTCAGCAGTCGGTGGAGCAAGCAGATCATAAGCAAACATCATCCACCCGAGTCATTGAACCTCTGGATTTGATGGGTCAAGCTACATCCTCCAGCCAGTTCCCAATGCAGCCAGCTATGGACTACTTTCCCTTTGATGATGATGTAACCCAGGACAGCATTGTGGAGGAGCTAGTGCAGATGGAAGAGCAGATGAAACTTAACCTGCAGGAATTTGGCAACTGTGTCATGCTGCAAGGCCGGCAGGCTATAATGCAGGGCAACAGAATGTCCTCCAATCAGACCACTACGTTCTACCACTCTGCAAACAGCAGCAGCAACCCAATTCAAACACCAACCCCCACCCTGACGCCCACTCCCACACCCACCTCTGAACTGATGGGAGGAGCCCAAGGCTTAACCAGAGAGAGCCCCTTCTCCCGCATTGCCTCCACAACCCCAGTGGACAGTGCCCTGGGAAGCAGTCATCACACCCCGATTGGTACCCCACACTCCAACTGCAGTAGCACTGTGCCTCCCAGTCCAGTGGAGTGCAGGAACCCTTTTGCATTTACACCCATTAGCACCAGTATCACTGGTTACCATGACAGTAATACTATCTCCAGCAGCCCTGTTAAGCCCATGCAGAGGCCAATGGCCACCCACCCAGATAAGACCAAGCTGGAATGGATGAATAACAGTTATAACAGTAGCTGTGGGAGCTCAAATAAATCAAACAACGGAATGGGAATCCTCCCCAGCTATCAAGGCCTGATTGATGACCACTTCCAAAAGCCCCATGCCTTCGCCATCCCTGGGCAATCCTACCATTCTCATGCAAGGCACCACGACAACCATTTTGGTCGCCTGACCCCCATCTCCCCTGTGCAGCAACAGGTAGCCAGTATGGCTAACATGACGAGGCAAGAGGGTTTCGCTGTGCCTGCCCCTCTGGATAACAAAGCCACCAGCACTCCCACTACAACTGTAACTTTCCGATGCCGCAGCGTAAGCCCTGCTGTGCGTCAGCGAAACTTGAGCGGGAACACAGGAAACACTGCCCTTCCCAATATCCCCCGGACAGTGGTGTCTCCCTTTAACTCTCCTGTGACCCCTGAGATGTTAAACATTTTTGCCAACAGCCAGACAAATCTTGGTGTGAACAGCATGGCTCAGAGGAGCCGCTCTGTGCCACTCAACATCATGATGCAAACTGAGGTACTACCCATGCAGGGCCAACAATGCAACAACAAAATCACCAGTGTATTCTTGAGCAAGATGGATGGCAACCATGATGACACTGTGCGGGGTCTGGGCATCAATAATTTACCCTCCAGCTACACTGCACGTATGAACCTCACCCAGATCCTAGAGTCTGACCCCAACCTTCCCTGCAGTGACAACCACCACACCTTGATGGCTTCTACTGACACTACCAGCACATACCATTTCCAGAGGCCAAATTACCTCATGGAAAATGCTATGAATGAACAGATGATTCTCTCTGCAGGCAACAGCCAAGCACAATCAGCTTCTGGAGAGCAGCATCAACAGCAGGGCCAGACTATGTTGCTAGCTCTGAACCCGCAGCAGCAGCAGCAGCAACAGCAACATCAACAGTTGGATTTCAGCAGCAGCCTTACTTCTGGCAACCAACTCATGGAACTAAATGCTGGGGGGGCGGAGTTCCCTAGTGAAATCAGAATGACATCTGAGCTCTCCAGTAGCATCACTGACCTGAACACTTTGGACACAAATCTTCTGTTTGACCCTGATCAGCAGCACGGGCAATATCAAGATACTACTCCAGAGGAATTGATGAATGATCCACTGTTTCAACAAATATGTAGTGAGACAGCCCATTCAAGTGGACTTGATTGGCTAGAAAGCAAAGATCATCCCACTGTGGGATTGATGGGTTGAACACAGTGCTTATTTTATTTTGTTATGTTTATCGTGTTAATGTGTGGTTGCGTTTTGTTTATTTGTTAATTTATTTACAAGCATTCACATTGTATTTTATAATACAACACTGGACACAATGAAATTTGTCCAGTCTAAGTGCCAGGCTGAACTGAAATGTTCGCTTTTGAAGTATACTGAAACACTCTGATTCAAATGCTGGTCATTTCCCTTTCCTCAGAGAACATAACTTCATATTGTTTGTTCAAGAGCATTTTAAACAAGTAGACAAAGGTAGTTTACTTTTTGAGAAGCAAAGGAAGATAATCCTAATCTGTATGTGTTTGCATGATACATTAAAAAAGGTTAATAGTCAATGATTGTTCAGCAAGTGGAAAACTTGCACTTTAAAAAAGTTAGTGCAGGTGTGTCGGAGAAAAGCAGTAGCCTAGATTCAACAATAAAACATTGTTTTTGAAACTGCACTCTGCTACTTTCAATGCAACACTTTGACTAATCTGACAAAGGACCAGTTGGAGCAAAACATGTTTTTTTTCCATTGTTTAATATGATTGATGAGTCAATGATTGAAATACGTTTTCTAAACAGGGCCATGAATCATTTAATGTAATATTTGGAATTTCAATACAGATGCACAGTTTTATGAAACAATATACAATTAATACGCCATTTGCAGCAATATTTCCCCTGTCATTGTAAATAACTCACTTCTATTTCATGTATTTTTATAGGATTCTCATTAAGGCATAAAGAACAACTTTGAAGACAAGTTAAAATACATGCACTGCTTACCCAATAATGTATACCTGTAATAATAACTAAAGCGTGGGCTAGTGTAATGTAGACTAACTGAAAGCATCTGGAAGTATTGCTAGTAGTGACAGTAATGTATTGTGTAGCCTAAAAATTAAATGAGTAATCAACACACCGATGGATATCACATCATTCAGAAATTACATGGTATCAAAATTTGGCACTCAGTATGAAGAAGCTTACCAGCCTGAGCAAGTAGTAACGTGATTTGAAGTTAAAGTTCAGGGAGCGTTAGGTGTCAAGAGTGGTTTCAATGCATTTTCTTTAGCTCAAAGACTGACATAGTAACGACGTGACATAAAGGAGTTTCACTTCATTTAGCTGCCATTAGTCATCCAGGTATTTAGGGATCTCAACCAAAGGGAAAACATTAAACATTTAACTGAGAATGGAATCCACCCCCTGACAGAGTGTGAGTATGTAAAAAGAATTATGGCTGAAGAAATGGAAGTAAGTTTCCTTGGCACAGAGGAAAATTAACTTACTTGTAAAGTGTGCAGAGGACTTTCCTGTTGACATCTTAAACCTCAATTTACCTTAATGGCAAAACAAGTGCCTTTTTCATTTGAAGGCATAGTCGTACATATATTTGAAATACATTTGGATGAAAGGAGATTAATTATCTATTACCAAAGTACACGAGTCATTTGGGAAGGATATTGTATACTGAGCTCATTAGCTCCTTACTCTTCTGAACTATGCATTTTTTTCACAACACAAGGCCCAAAGAGCAGAAAACGAAACATTTTGAACATGAGGTTCTAGGAATCAATAATTGTTACTTTACTGCATATGTAAAATAATTGGGCAGAATATTAACAGTAAATGCTCAAGGAACCTTGCAAGAGTATGACAAGCATTACTTAAAAGCTATGGAAAGATGTAGTTGCTTGGACTGCATCCCTGACTTGTGCGAGTAGATTATTTCTCAGCAGTGGTCTATATGAAGTGTCGTGTGCTTACATACAAAACGGTTGGTCAACTTAGTTTCTTTATTTCCGAGTAGCATGGAGTATACCAATAACAATGCATTGATGTGGTCATTTTGTGATTTAATCAAAGTACATAACTTCAGCAAGTGTGGCTCCTTCTGTAGCGCCCATCATATTGCAATGACAATCTTTAATATAGTTCCTGTTTTTATCACCCTTTGTTTCTTTACAACAATGCACTATTGGTTTGGATGATAAAGGAATATTTCACCAAGAATCTGTAGGCATTCAAACTAAATGCAACACAATTAAGTATGACTCATTGATCAAAGATGAAAACCTTGTTTTACACTGGTGAAGAGCAGTGTGTGAAGAGGGCATGTAACTCCCTGATAAGAGATGACAGACTCAAATGGTGCTCCTAGGGTTTTTAGCTTTCTGAGCCTTATGTCCATACCAAAGAAAAACATTTAAATGTAGACCAGAACAACGTGCACATTTCCTGTATGATGGACATATTTAAGAATTACCTCTGATTGCATAGCCACAAGTATTCTTTCAGATGAGGAGGAGAATAATAATTAATTGAATGAAATTAGTGAAATTAGCAATGTCATGGCTGAAAAACAGATTTTTGGTTTGTAAAACCAATGTATCGGGACAATATTGGGGATTACTTTAACTATTGTTCATCCTTTTGTGGACCCAGTTGGTAAATAATGATTTTAAGGAGGTAAAACACACTGTGTTATTAGTTAACTGATACTGGTCTTGTGATATAAAAAATATTTCAATAGGCCTATATGTTAGTATTAGATCACTTAGTGTTTGTATGGTTGGTCACACCAACATCATTTCTTGTACAGATTATAAATTGTATTTTTTTTAACTTCCAATTACTTAGAGTGCACTGTTTGTACAGAAGCTGTAACCTCGCGAACCATATGTTCTTGTGAAGTCATCTGACTTGCATGGTTACAAATTCGTTTTGAGTGGTGAAATAGCATCGTTTCTAAGTGTCATAACATATTACCAGGTGACATATCGTTCTCTGACCAATACGTTGTGATGGGTAGTGAAAAAATTTCACCAAACTCAAGATTTATCTTGTTGCCCTAAACCTTTCATAAACTGGATTTTGGAACATTTATTTAAATCTCCCCCAAATGTATATGCACAAGTTTTAAAATGGGGGGGAAATTAGATAGTCCAAATTATGCCTAATTATCTGTTGTTAGAATAACCTCATCATATTGTTTTTGTGTGTGTGTATTATTATTTTAAATTTTGAAAACTCAATCTCATGCATGAGAATACAAAACGCAGAATATCAAAGGAATCTCCCAATGTGTTGATAAATGTGTACAGACTACAGTATTTTAACTTATGTAAGAGGACAGACTGTGTCATATGATAATATATAAGCACGTGTTTCTAGCATTATTCAGTGTTGAGTATTTTAGATAAATGTTTATAATTCATGTTTAGTTTATGAATCAGTTCTCTCAATTTTGATGTTTTAAGTTTTACTATGCGTCTGTGAAAAAGTTCGCATTTTTCTTTTTTCAAAATCCATTAAAATAAGCACTGATGATGTGCTCAAATGAAGATATTACCCTTCCTCTACTTGTAAGTGTATAGGCTTACTGATGACTGGTATGGTTGTTCAGAGTTGTAGAACGACCCTCTGCCGTAATAATGTTGTTGCTGTGGTCAGTGTACAGGGGATTTTTTTGCATTTCAGCAAATATACTTTTGTAAGGGGAAGTGCTCATTGATACTGATTTTTCAAGTCTTTTTTAAAAACCCAATAAACAATTTTTAAGTACGTCTTTATGTTAGAGTAAGTTATTTTTATTTTTCCTTTTTTAAAATATCTGCATTTCCTATAGATGCACATTAAGAGGCCAGGCTAGGCAAGAAAACAATAAATCAAGTACTCTCATTCCCCACTGATAGACACCCAGGAAAATAATTTAGTTGGCCCTGATGAATAGTTTTGCGTTTCTTTTGGCATGGACAAAATGTTGAGACAAGCATACTTGGCTGTGACCGCTGTGTGCCGATGATACATAAACAATATTTTAATATATGAAGAATAAGGCATTTAGGACAGCTTGGAAGGTTAGCAATGTTACCCATCTTTCTCAGTAGCTGTTAGCAATCTGAAATGACAAATTATTGATATTTTGAGCTTGATATTCAGTGATTATAGACATGTATGCACCAATTTTTTTTACTGACTTTTTATATCTATGTATCTGTAGTGTGCGAATAAATACTATGCAAGAGCACACGCGCCATGACCAATTCTGATATGAAGGCCAATTGAAGGTTTACATGAGTGCAGTCGGATCTGACGATCAGATTGTCAATAGGATAATCCAGCACTCCCAAGAGGATGGCTTTTTCAATCAGATTGGCTTTGGTCGGTTTATTTATTTCCCAAAATATTTACACAATTATGTATGATGTCCTGCCATTGGGAATAAGTCTTAAATAGGCTGATTATTTTGGTGAGTGTTTATTGGTACTAGTCTTACTTACTTGCAGGTTATAGTACCAGAATGTATTTATTATAATGTGTTTATTGTAATTGTAATGCAATTATTCTACTGTTTATAGTAATGATATTAGAAGATTACGTTTATTGTGTTGGTGTCTTGTAATCCCATGTGGGGATCCCCCATCATCCTCCAGCTCTGCCTCTACCATAGAGGGTGGGGTTAGTCTGGTTCAGGACTCGAGCTGGAGTATGGGGTGAGGGGGTCACTACTTCGGGCCATCCGATCTGTAAACCCAAAGCGAGAGCTGTGTCCGGGTTCTCGGCAGTAAGTCGTACTCGTTCCCAGTAAGGGTTTGCCTCCGCCAGGGCTGCGCCTTGTCACCAATCCTGTTTGTGATATTAATGGACAGGATCTCGAGGCGTAGTCATGGAGGGGAGGGGCTGCAGTTCGGTGGGCTGCGGATTGCATCGCTGCTTTTCACAGATGATGTGGTCCTGATGGCATCATCGATCTGTGACCTTCAGCACTCACTGGATCGGATGGGATGAGGGTCAGCACCTCTAAATCTGAGGCCATGGTTCTCAGCAGGAAATCGGTGGATTCCCTACTCCGAGTAGGGAACGAGTCCTTACCCCAAGTGAAGGAGTTCAAGTATCTCTGGGTCTTGTTTGCGAGTGAGGGGACAATGGGGAGTGAGATGGGCCGGAGAATCGGAGCAGCGAGAGCGGTATTGCGCTCGCTTTACCGCACTGTTGTGATGAAAAGAGAGCTGAGCCAGAAGGCAAAGCTCTCGATCTACCGGTCAATCATCATTCCTACTCTCACCTATGGCCATGAAGGGTGGTTTTCTCAGGAGGCTGGCTGGCATCTCCCTTAGGGATAAGGTGAGAAGCTCAGTCACCCGTGAGAGACTCGGAGTAGAGCCGCTGCTCCTTTGCGTCGAAAGGAGCCAGTTGAGGTGGTTCGGGCATCTTGTCAGGACGCCACCTGATCGCCTCCCTAGGGAGGTTTTCCAGGCACGTCCAGCTGGGAGGAGACCACGGGGCAGACCAAGGACTAGGTGAGGGATTATATCTCCACGCTGGCCTGGGAACGCCTTGGGATCCCCCAGTCAGAGCTGGTTCATGTGGCCAGGGAAAGGGAAGTTTGGGGGCCCCTGCTGGAGCTGCTACCTCTGTGACCCGACTTCGGATAAGCGGTTGAACATGGATGGATGGAAGCTACCTACCGGATCTTCTTCCTCGACCACTGTGTCCTTGTTGTTGTCGCTTGGTGGGAGAAGGGAGAGGATATGACTGCACTTTCTTCCCAGATCTGTTTTATTTTGGGTATGTCTGTTCAGGAGAGCCTTCCCTCCCAGCACCCTAGGTAGAACAGGTTAATAAACCATTAGTTGTGCAGCCCCAGTGGAAATGTTTAGTTTTATGGGAAACCTCTGTGTTCTCATATGT
>OMOT01068661.1:0-15706 GCA_900312575.1 Acanthochaenus luetkenii | reverse complement strand
GTTCGCGCGGGGTCCCGGCGGGTCGCCTCGGCTGGCGCCTAGCAGCTGTCTTAGAACTGGTGCGGACCAGGGGAATCCGACTGTTTAATTCAAACAAAGCATCGCGAAGGCCCAAGGCGGGTGTTGACACGATGTGATTTGGTTTTCCAGAAATGGTTCATAACCTGGATATGCTTTTCCTACAGGCCCTCAACTAGCCTTGATTAATACTTAACAGATTCGACTGGTCTCTTTCTTGATGGATGTTCTCTCCTTGATCATATATTATTGTGGACCTTCAATGGTTTCTGGTTTTCAGGAAATGGTTCATAACCTGAGTGTTGTTTTTCCTACGGGCCCTTCAACTAGCCTTAATCAATACTTAACGGATTCACCTGGACACTCTCTTGCTGGATGTTTTCTCCTCGGTTATACACCGAGTATTGAGCCTTGTCTACTAATATATTATCGCTTTCCAGATCAATCAATTCTGGAAGGCGTTACATTACTTGAATATTTTCATCCAACGTGGTGAGTACGAACTTTTGTTCCGACACTGGGTCACAGCGTGTACTCTTCACCAGCGATCCTTGTTATTGAAGAGTGCATGACTCTCAATAATACAAGAGCTACGTAACCTCCATGTTGGTTAGGGTGTCAGAACATCACCACTAACAATGCAAGACGAGATCGATCACAACATGGATGTCACCGCCTCCAGATCCCAAACAGAGAAAGCAGGAATACTTAAATGGAAAATACTTTTTCCAAGAGTGATGATGAGTCCTACATTCTCAAGTCCAAACAAAAGGCTCAGTTTCTCTCCACGCTGGGGTGGTGGATCAAATCAGTCCAGGGCGTCATTCAGAAGAACGGGGAGGCTCTCGATGAAGATAAGAAGGAAAAGACAAATTTATACTGGACCGTTTACTTCGTCAACAACCCCGGAAGTTAACAAGGATTTATCGAGCCGTGACCAGGCTGGGAGCTCCTCACTCATTACGATCCGTATATAGCCCTGTGTGTCTTATGTGGTTTAAGTGAGGACACTATTTCCAAGACAGTTGCTCACTACAAGAGCTGTCATCATTCAATGACACTCCAGTTTGAATGTGTTAAATGTGGTTTGGTTAATTCTAATTACCATTCAATTCTTTGCCATATTCCAAACTGTAAGGGAGTTACCCCTAGTCCCAGGCCAGTAATATAGTTGTACTCTCTGTAAGGTTAAGTAAGTCCTCTGTGGGTCTTTCCCTGCATAAGAAACGGAAACACCCGTCTATTTATGATGGTGAAGTTAAAATCAAAACGGCAAGCCGATCTAAATTCTTGAGACATAGCCCTTGGCTAAACGCTGAAATTCAGCAACTACGTAAACTGGTGGTAGAGAAAGACACAATAGATTTGTCTTGGGATGACATAGCTAGAAAACTTGCTACTGGGCGAACAAAGTATCAGGTAAGATATAAGGCTAAAACTCTCCTGGCTACATCATCTAAATATTTCCCATATCAACCACCTTGTGATCAGTCTTTAGAAGACCTGAAAAAGTTCCTCCTAAGCCTGGGTAAAATACCAAGAGAGAAGGATGAGGTTAGACAAATACTGGAAGAAGTCTGGAGGCGCAAAGAGAGTGAAGATGAGATACCGATACAGCCTTCAGTATTGGATTTGCAAGGACATCAACAAGGAATTGAGGAACTCCTTCAAGAAACGGCATTAACGGTTATTGCTAACATTAAAACCATCTGTGGGATTCAGGATATATCCAGTAAAGTGGCAGAAAACAAACCAAAACGTCCGAATAAATGGGCGGCGAGGAGGACAGAGTTTAAGAGAGTACAGAAATTATGGAAAGACGATAGAGGGGCTTTAGCCGCCGAAATATTGAAGGATAAAAGCTCTTCTAAAAGTCAAGCTCCACCACAATCTGTGGTAGACGAATTCAAGAACCGATGGGAAGTTAAACACCCGTTTGTCAACTTGGGAAATTTCAGACCTCACCGTCTAGCGGATAACTCGGGATTCTTCTCGGCTATCTCTCCTTTGGATGTTGTCGAACATTTGGATAAAATGAAGCCCAATGTAGCACCGGGACCTGACGATATCACAGCAAAACACATGAGAGACTGGAATCCTGATGGAACTATACTAGCGAGAATGTTTTCAGAATGGCTTGTTACGGCAACCATACCAGAAGTGTTTAAAGTGAACCGGACTACCTTGATTCCAAAACCGACACCCAAAATGGATACAAAGGACCCGGGGAATTGGACACCCATTACAATTGGCTCGTCTATTTTGAGGCTTTTCTCTAAAATTATGACGAGGAGGATGGAAGATGCATGCCCTATCAACCCTAGCCAGAGAGGATTCACTCCGTCGCCAGGGTGCTCAGAGAACATTATGCTGTTTGAAGGAACAAATCTAATCTGGCTGTAGTCCTTATAGATTTTGCAAAGGCATTTGACTCTGTATCACATCAACATATGGAGGTGGATAATCACATTATCAATCTTATTCGACGATCTTATGAAGGCTGCACAACAACAATCAAGAGTGAGGACATCTTTATGGAGTTAGGAGTAAAACAAGGGGATCCTATGTCTCCCCTTTTGTTCAACATTGCCCTAGACCCACTGATTCAGATTCTGGAGGAAAAAGGTAAAGGAATAGAAATAGGAGAAGACAGTATCACAGCCATGGCGTTTGCGGACGACCTGGTTCTCATCAGTGACTCGTGGGAGGGTATGGAAGTTAACCTTACTATCCTAGTTTCTGCTCGATCACTGGTCTCAGGGTCCAGCCAAAGAAATGCAACGGATTCCTAACCATGAATGTGACAAATAAATTCAAAGGCTCATCCTTGGACAATCAATGGAGAAGAGATACCTTTGGTTGAACCATCTGAGACAGTCAAATATCTGGGCATCAAATTTTGTCCCAGGGATTACATTGTCACTGAGGATATACAAACCCTGGTCCAAGGATGTGTCGCTAAAATTAACAAATACTATCTTAAGCCCTCTCAGAAAGTGCAGATGCTTAATGACTATGCTATTCCCAGAACAACATATATGGCAGACCATTCTATGGTGTCCTCCTCTGCACTCAAGCTGATAGAGTGATAAGGAAATCCATTACGAAATGGCTTCATCTTCCAGCCAGCACATGTAATGGTATCTTGTACGCTAGGAAAATTAACGGAGGTTTGGGTATCACCAAATAATCTAGACAGATTCCTATTGTGCAGGCGAGGAGGATTCACAAACTGTGCAATTCAGCTGACTCCAGCTTGAGATCAATTTCAAGAGAAATTGCTGGCCCATCCTTTTCGGATCTATGGATCAAAACGGGAGGGGATCCCGAAGACATCCCCAGTTGGGACACTGAAGCTGAAAATGAGATCACTTCAGGTTCTTCATCACCCCCCACATTCGAGGATTGGAGGAAAGGGGAATTTGACAATTGGACAGAGAAAGCGATACAAGGTATAGGTATTGAGACGTTTGCTAATGATAAAATTAGTAACTGCTGGCTGGGTAACCCGGGCAATATATTTAAGGAAGGTCAATATATTGCTGCACTACAGCTCAGGGCAAACGTCTTCCCGACAAGGGAGGCTCTCTCATGAGGACGCTCCAGACGTGGGAAATTATGCAGAAGATGCGGAGTGAAGACTGAAACCACACCTCACATTTTGGGACAATGTGAGGCAGTCCAGGGAGCAAGAATTCTAAGACATAATAAAGTATGCAAACTGCTCTCTGAAGAGGCGGAGAAACATGGTTGGAGTGTGGATGCAGGAAGAGCCTTTAAGTCGCTTAAAGACAAAACATTGATCCCAGACTTGGTATTCATTCAGGGTAATAAAGCTATAGTGGTTGATGTTACTGTGAGATTCGAAAGAGCCTCAAACACATTAGGTGATGCTCAGCTTGAAAAATCCACAAAATACAAATCCCCTAGAAAGGCCATTAAATTGGCATACCGTGGTACCTCAGAAGTTAGCTTCTTTGGATTCCCTATGGGGGCTAGGGGTAAATGGCATGCGGGGAACGCGGGGTTGCTAAAGGAGCTAGGTCTTACCAGAGCCAGAGTGACTTCCTTTGCCAAGTTTCTAAGTCGTAGAGTGTTGTTATATTCTATAGATATATTGTCCCTCTTTATGCATGACAGAGCTCACTGGAGGAGATTCTAAATGCTATGTCTTTGTGGAGTAAGCTTGCTTGTTCCGGTATATTAATGCAAATAAATCTTTGGTAATGTGTGGTACTTATTCCATTTCTTAATTTAGATAATGTGTGTTTATGCAACTTAAATTGTATATAGTGTGGTATTGCTGTGTTTTACTGGTTGTCTACTATTTTTGTGGAGTGCGGATAATGGCATGACAGTGCCCTTTTAAGGAATTCTTTCTGGTGTACATTTACAGAGCGAACTTATTCGAACTTATTCGTTTCGTAATTATGTTAATCATTTTGTTTTTGTATAATGCATGTTTCCTGTGCCGTTTCGTGGCGTGGTATGGGAGAGAGTGAGCTGCACCCCTGCCGGCGGTGTGCGCCGCACGGCCGTCGAGGCGACCCCGGTAATGATCCTTCCGCAGGTTCACCTACGGAAACCTTGTTACGTCTTTTACTTCCTCTTGATAGTCAAGTTTGATCGTCTTCTCGGCGCCCCACCTGGACCGTTGCCGACCCCGGCGGGGCCGATCCGAGGTCCACACTAAACCATCCAATCGGTAGTAGCGACGGGCGGTGTGTACAAAGGGCGGGGGGCTATCTTGTCAATCAAGAAGACCCAAGGCAACCTGCTGAGGCCTTTCCTTGATTTTAGTCTCAGAGGGGGTTGAATCTTGATGTACATGGCATCCATATTGCACACCCCGCCTCCCAAAAAATTTGGATAACACCAGTGTAATTTTACCTATTTACGCTGTTATTGCCCATGAAAAGTCTAAAACCACTGTTGTATTTGCCACTACCGTCTGTTCTAGTGCAGGTTTGCCTTACCTCCTGGAAGTCATAGGCTCCCATTATTTTAAAATATACATTAAAAACAGCTACAGTACTTACTTCTGGTGGCAGTGACAAAACTTAAGGCAGAGTGGGAGGCAAATACGCGCAATGATCTCTTCACATTCAGTTCTGGCAGAATGGAACTACTTTTGATATGATCTGTAATGATTGCGGCATTATAAAGTAATGTTGTGAAAAATACAATACATGCATTACTTAAAGTGATGGATTATGTTTGTCATGGGATCATTATGTCTGAGTTATTTCTCTCTCTCTCTCGCTCTCTCTCTGTTATACACACACGCACACACATATAAACCAAATGCCATATCACAGAGGACATGCGCATTTGTCAACCCTGACAGATGGCACTAATGTCAAAAGACTGAAAATGGAGGAAGACAGCCAGAAACAGGCGAGAGAGAGACAGACGTAGAGGATCATCTTCTTTCTTTTTATATTGAATCTACAGTACTCAATCTTTCACTACTCTTATGGATCTCATTGTCAGCCCTGCTCCACTTTTCTGTTTGAAAAGCCTGTGTAAAATTAATAATTCAAACTAATAAAATGAACACTAGTCTATTGTATTGGTGTACAGTGTAGCCTAATATGATATAGTGATGGGCAAAACAGTTAATTTCAGTGACTCGAATCACTAGAATCAGTTCATTCAAAAAATGTGTTCACCGAATCATTCAGTGCTTGGGCAGAGCTCCGACCGCATACTCCAACTCACTCAGCGAACTGAAACGGCCGAACGGTTCATGCGGAAGTGCTGTAGCTGAACGAATCGTGTCGTGAACGAATCACTGCAGAAATAGTTTGCAAGGGACGCATCAAGTTCGCTCGTGGCAGTCCCTCCCCCTCCCTGCATGTTCGCTGCTGATTTTCACACTGATCCGTTCATTTCTCAGTTCAGTTGAGCTCTCTTTTCAGTAAGCGATTCAGTTCAGTTCGTTCACCAAAAATATTTGTTCTTTTGAATGAATAGTTCACGAACGACACAACACTATAATATAAAGAGTTTTTAGTTTTTTTAATCATAGTTGATTCACACATCACTTACATACATTTAGCCACATTGCATCCATGCCTTTACCTTGAGTGGGGTTCAAACTGCAAACCCACCATCCAGCAAAATATTTTGTATTGCCACAGTCTACTCGGCCAATAAGAGTGATCTGTTAATTACAGCACTATTTATAGCTGACTGAGGAAGTCATCCGTTAATACATCATATCTACAATGTCATGCAAAATGTATCATATGCTCTTTTTTGTATTAAAAACGTACATTTGAAACTGGAAAGGCTAAATGTTTTAAGATTGGTGTTTAGGTAAGGCTACTATTAAAAATTATCACTGTGTTCAGAAAAAACATGTAGTTTTTTATAGTTTTGGTTTTGTATATTGTGCTATTTATATTGTCCACTATTACCTGTAATTACTATTACCTATGTTTTATTATATTTGCCCTTTTGGCATTGTTCGGCCAATTGCGACCATGGCACCTGAATTTCCTCTAGGGGATCAAAAGTGTTGTCTAAGGAGGCTTATTGTGCATTTGGGGTGTGAGTAGGCTGAGGAGAGGGGGGGTGGGGGTGTCACAGCTGACTGGCGCAGGGGTCGCTGGTCACTTGTTGACCGTGTTGAACAGTCCAATGGCTGCCGGCACAAAGGAACGCCTAAGGCGCTCCGCCCTGCAACATGGCAGGATGAGCCTGTAGCTGAAGGTGCTCCTCATCAGCCTCAGCTCATCATGGAGAGGGTGAGAGGGGTTCTCCAGGATGGGTCTCCAGGATGGTATTGATCTTCCCCCTCATCCTCCTCTCTGCCACTACCTCCAGTTTGACCCCTACAACAGAGCTGGCCTTCTTCACCAGTTTGTTCAGTCTGTTGGCATCCCCTGCCTTGATGCAGCCTACCCAGCATGCCACAGCGAAGAAGAGTGCACTGGCTACTACAAACTGATAGAACATCTGCAGCAGCCTGTTACACACATTGAAGGACTTGAGCCTCCTCAGGAAGAACAGCCTGCTCTGTCCTTTCCTGTAGAGCCTCAGTGTTGTCCGACAAGTCCAGTTTATTGTTTATCTGGACACCTAGGAACCTGTATGAGTGCTCCATCTCTACCTCCACCCCCTTGATGATGACAGGGGTTGGGGGATTCCTGCTCCTTTGGTCTTCCCAGTGTTGAGCTGGAGGTGGTTGCTGTCGCACCATTCTACAAAGTTCTCTACCAGGTCTCTGTATTCCTCCTCATTGTCCTCTGTAATGCAGCTGACAATGGAGGAGTCATCAGAGAACTTCTGTAGGTGGCACATTTTGGTGTTGAAGTGGAAGTCTGAGGTGTAGAGGGTGAATAGAAATGGTGACAGTGCGTTTCCTTGGGGTGCGCCGGTGTTTCTCATCACCACGTCTGACAGGCAGCCCTGCAGGCGGACGTGCTGCGGTCTGCCGGTGAGGTAGTCCATGATCCAGGCCACATGGTTTTGGTCTACCTCCACCTCCCAAGAGCTTCTCCGCCAGCGGGGGGCAAATGGTGTAGAAGGCACTGGAGAAATAAAAAAATATGATTCTTACAGCACCCCCTGGCCTCTCCAAGTGTGAGTAGACCCTGTGGAGCAGGTAGCTGATGGCCTCCTCCACGCAGATGTGGGCCTGGTACACAAACTGCAGGGGGTCCAGGGAACCGCAGACCAAGGGCCTGAGGTGCTGCACAACCAGCCAGGTCTTCATGATGTGTGAGGTCAGAGCGACTGGCCTGTAGTCATTGAGAGCGCTGGGACGGCCTTTATTGAGCACCAGGACAATGCAGGAGGTCTTCCACAGCTGGGGAACTTTCTTCAGCCTCAGGGGTGCGGGAGTCAAACCTGCTGAAAAACAGATTCAGCTCATTTGCACGTTCCTGATTCCCCACCATGGCTAGACCTGGCTGCTTGTGTCCCATAATCATGTCCATCATCTTCCACACCTTCCTTGTATTGTTCTGTTGCAGCTTGCCTTCAATTCTGTCTTTGTAGCTATTCGTAGCTTCCCTCAGCTCCCTCTGGACTAACTTGACCTCCTCCCTGTCCCCTGCCATGAAAGCCCTCTTCTTCCTGTTGAGGGATTTAATGTCCTTATTAATCCACGGCTTGTTATTTGGGAAGCAGCAAACCCTCTTGGTGGGTACGACGCTGCTCTCACAGAAGCAGATGTAATCTGTAATACACTGGGAGAGTCCCTCGATGTCCTCCCCGTAGTCCTCCAGGAACAGATCTCCAGTGGTCTGGAAACACTCCTGTAGCGCCTCCTCAGACCACACCATAACAGTCATGGTGGTGGCGGACTGCTGCCTGACAACAGGCTTGTACGTTGGTACAAGGTGTATCAGGTTGTGATCTGATCTGCCGAAAATGGGGGAGCTGTCCTTAACATTAGCATACAGCAGGTCCAGGATCTTGTTCTCCCTTGTGTTACAGTTTACATACTGTGTAACTGTACTGGGTTCTAGAGAGCGGGACATGGTTAAAATCTCCATTTATTATTATCAGGGTGCTGGGATGTTGTGTCTGTACACCCGCGACAGCAGCGTGGATGAGTCACTAGCGTGCGCTGCCGCTGATATGTAAACAACAACTGCAATGGCGTACCAAAACTCCCTAGGAAGGTAATATGGCCTAAGACCCAAAGCCAACAGCTCGATATATAGCAGATGCGTGTCTTCACAGTTCACAGTCCGGGGTTACACCAGTTATCAAAGATGGGTAGACCTCCTCCTTTCTTCTTCCGACTTCATTCCTCCCTGTGCGCCCGAGCTAGCGTGAAGTCTGCTTGTTTGATTGAAAAGTCTGGTATATTCCCATTCAACCATGTTTCCGTGAACACAGCAGACTGGAAGGCAAGTTTTGAATCCCCTATTCCTCTCCTTCTCCCTCACCCTCAGACCGGCTCTCATTCCCCGTCGATGTTTCCTCAACTCCGCTGGTATTTCTGCCGGCGGAGAAGATCCTGTAGCCTGAAGTGCGAGGAGCGCCTCCCGGGTATAGGCAAGCATATTCTGTTGGCCGGTTCAAAATCCCGTACTAGCTCTAAGCCTATAGCTAGGATGTTGTTAAGTGGTAAAAGTAAGTAAAGTGTCCACAACAAATGAAAAGACAAGCGGAAAACTACAGCATGAGCACAACAAACTAGAGATTAAGCACTAAGAACGTGGGAGCTTCTGTAACAGGCTGCCAACCTCGACGACGGCGCCACATGAGGTGGGCACAACAGTGGCTCAGTGGTTAGCACTGTCGCCTCACAGCAAGAAGGTCGACTGGGTCGAATCTCCGCCCGGTCCTTTCTGTGTGGAATTTGCATGTTCTCCCAGTGTTTGAGTGGGTTTCCTCCCACAGTCTAAATACATGCGTTTGTGTGTAGTATGGTATATGATGTAGTATATATGTATGCCATTGTATATGATGATGTATGTATAGTATGTTGTGGTAGACAGAGGGAGTTTAGGAGGGGAAGGTGGAAAGAGGGGCAGTGCGGGCATGTTCCTTTAAGGGCGTTAGAGCCCAGGGACAGCCCTCCCCTTACTCAGCAAGATGGGAGACAGCTGAGGAAGGTTAAAAGGGGAAGGGCAGGGCCAATCAGAGCCGAGAGCAGGCCCCTTTAAGAAGAGGCGGAAGTTAGAGAGAAGGTGTGTGACCCGTGGAGAAGAAGTGTGTGCGTAAGGTAGAGTGAGATAGAGTGCCTGAGGTAGTTTGTGGCGTGGGAGTTAGAGGGAGGTAGATAGTAAGGAAGCGTAAGACCAGATAGTAGATGCCGGAGCGGAAGACGGAGTACGCTGTGTGCCGAACCCCTGACTGTCTGAGGACCCTTCTGGTGCCGAACCCTTGCCTGGACTATTGCCCTTCTCCTGCCTTGACCCCGGACTACCAAACTGACTATTCTCCTGCCTTAACCCATGGACTCTGTGCCTAACCCTGACTGTTTGTACCGAGAGACACGGTAAATAAAGCTGTGTTCTGATCGTAAACCCCGTTGTGGAAATTTGTCTTTGTCATCTCCGGCCTGGTGGACACTCAATTCCCATGAGTGTGCCACAATGTATATGATGTTATGTAAGTCGCTTTGGATAAAAGCGTCTGCTAAATGCAGTAATGTATATAGGTAAGCTAACCAATGTCAGGGCTCAGTGGGTTGTCACTCTTCCCTGTATTAGTGTACTTTATAGCTTATGATACCAATTAACATATTGATTAGTAATCATTGTTCATCATTAATCATCATGCCTGCCACATTATATATATATTTTTACCTCTTGTGGATTTACGTAGTACAACATTGTACTATGACACAGACCTGTTTTTAGCTACAAGTTAAAGCCTACTATTCTGTCATAAAGTGATTCTCACTGTTGAAACAATGAAGGAACAGAAACCTTTTGTCAACCGATCCTCAGCACTGCAGTCACCAGTACAACACTGAGATGTTGTGGTTAAAGAATCAGGTGTGATCTCTCATGGATTAAAGTTACCTGAACTATTAAACTTCACCATTTAACACAACTACCGCTTCATCACCTTTGTCCCTCTCCTCCCACCAAAGAAACCCCAGCAGGTCTCGCTTTGTGATATGTTCCCCTTATCCGTTGAGCAGGTTGGTGCTTTGCATGTCAGCCTCCGCCAATGGTGTATGAATGTGTGTGTGAATGGGTGAATGTGAGGCTACTTTGGGCATCGGAAAAAGACTGTAAAAAGCTCTCCATTGCAGTCCATTTACCATTTATCCTCTCCAAAACTATTCTTAAGCAGTAGTACCATCATGTCTTACGCTACTACTATCCTACTATCTAAGTATAATATCTCAGACACCATTTGAGACGACATGCTTGCTGCAAAGGCAAGAAGATGATCTCCAATATGGCCCAAATTGGTCAGTTCATGCTAATTTGTTTTACACACTTTTTATATTCGGTTGCTGCTGGACTCCAGACCAGACTTTATTTTTCCATTGTCATTTTGGCACTGCACTCAATATCAAAGCCTGAGCACTGACAGCCTATGTGGCCTCAAATTATTTAGCATTCAAGTTGTGAGTGTCTGAGTCATACAAGTATTTTCAAGAACATGGACAACCCTTCAATTATCCCCACACATTATTGATAACAATAATAATGCATTTTATTTATATTGCACTTTTCATTCACAAGAATCTCGAGTGCTACAAAGTTAGAAAGCTACCAAAAGGCCTTCCTGCAGTGCCCTTAAATGATAAGGAAGGCTGTTCCAAAGAAGCGGCGCAGCCGAGCAGAAGGCCCGATCCCATGGTGCAGAGCTTGGTACTGGGGGCCCTGAGGAGCAAGCTGTTGACAGAGCTGAGGGTGCGGGTGAAGGTTTGTGGAGTAATGAGTTCTTGTAGGAAGGGAGGTGCATATCCATTTATGCATTTATGAGTAAGTAAGATTTTGTAGCCAATCCTGAATGAGACAGGGAGTCAGTGCAAAGAAAACAGAGTGTGTTATATTCTCATGTTAACGAGCTGTTGGGCGGCACGGTGGCGCAGTGGTTAGCACTGTCGCCTCACAGCAAGAAGGTCCTGGGTTGAAATCTCACCTGGCCCTTTCTGTGTGGAGTTTGCATGTTCTCCCCGTGTTCGCGTGGGTTTCCTCCTGGTGCTCCGGTTTCCTCCCACAGTCAAAGACATGCAAATATATATGTTTGTGTGTAGTGTGGTGCATGGTGTGATGTACTATGTATATGATGCATGCAATGTATACTTGTATGGGGGTGGCAGTAGCTCAGGAGGTAGAGCTGCAAGGTCGGCGGTTCGAGTCCAGCTCCTCCCGGGAAAAATCTGTCGTAGTGTCCTTGAGACACCTAACCCCAAATTGCTCCCGTTGAGCAGGTTGGTACCTTGCATGGCTGCCTCCGCCAATGGTATGACATGTAGGTCGCTTTGGATAAAAGCGTCTGCTAAATTCTGTAATGTAATGTGTAAGTCGCTTTGGATAAAAGCGTCTGCTAAATGCTGTAATGTAATGTAATGTAACGAATGCTCACCAGGATCCTGGCAGCACTATTTTGGATGTCCTGCATCTTCTGGATGCTCTTTCCAGGGATCCTAATGAAAAGCGCATTGCAGTAGTCCAGTCTTGAAGAGATAAAGGCATGGACAAGCTTCTCTGCATCTGACAGGGTTAGAGTGGGGCGGAGTTTTGAGACGATAGAAGGGAGTTTTACACAGATGTTTTATATGGTCTTTAAAGGTCAGATGTGGGTCGAAGCTGACACCCAGATTAGTGACTAACGAGGAGAGGGGGATGACCTGACTGTCGAAGGTGCGATGAGAAATTAGGGATTACTGAACCTGGTGTGGGGTAAAAAACAAGTATCTACAATAGGCTCTAGTTATTTTGCATAAAAACATTGACGTTACCAAATATGTAGTAAGTTGTGCCCTGTAGGGCAGCGGAAAATAAATGTGTTTGTTTGAAAGTGTGCTTCTAGATGCCTTGGGATATACTGTGGACAGAGCCCAGACGCCTTTCGTGATGCACCAACAGTTACTGTATGTGGCATCAGCCTGAGTTTCTTTTCACATTCTGAAACGGACCATAACATCTTTGTATTGTTCCAACAGTCAGTATATGCTCACATACAGAACGATAACGGTATATGGAGTTCTTTGGGAAAATTACATTTTGTTCACTGTCCCGTATCAGTCATGGCGTCACTGTCGCTGCCACAATTGCAGTGTCAGGCAAATTTTTATTTTCTCTGAAGTGTCCTCATTAATCACAATGCAGACCCAAGGACATCCGTCTATTCACTGCTATCTGCTATGTTACTCACAAACATGAATTGATTGACAATTTGAGGCATTTTTTCATGTGCTGCCAAGAACTTTCTTGGTGAAGATAAATGTTCCCGAAATATTCGACATGTAGGGAGTGTGGATGTAAGCCAGCTGTAATGTAAAAAGAAAGCTATTTGTTTTATTTTCTCTCCTTAAATGCTATATTGTTCTTTTTGGTGATGCAGGTGCTGATGTGGGTAGATGTGGCTGGTGTGGAAATGTTTGATTGCGGTTGAATGGCAGTTAGATTACATTTGTGGCAGGGACTCTGGCAGGTAAGTGTTGTTGTCTATGTATGTTTGCAGGGGTGGGGAAGGAGTGGGGATTGACGTTTCACCTGTAAAACAAAAACAAAAAAAGACTCCACAGGTGGACCCAAACGCAGTACACAGACACCGGGAGTGATGTATAATGACTGAGAGTTTATTATGAGGAGTAGGCAGAGGAAAGCAGAATGAGTGTCCAGAGTCTGGAGAGAGGCAGGCTGGCGAGTAAATTGGCTGGCGAGGGAGGAGACCAGGAACTTCAGGCAGAGAGGTAATGCTGGAGCAGAGGAAATGGCATGATGAGACGGTCTGACTGGAAACACAGGGCCGTGTACTACCTTATAAGTGAGGCAACAAACTGTTGAAGGACCGGGGTTTAAATACTGTGGATGATGAGCTTGATGACAGGTGTGTAGGCTGATTAGATGATTGTCTGCAGGTGATCCAGGGTAGTAGGAGGAAGCCACGCCCACACACACACAGACAACCAGAGAGATACAGGAAACACTGGGGAGAGGGAAACATAGGAGACACAAGGGAATACCCATGAGCACGGCTATGGCCCTGACAAGACTTTAGTATGGTGTGATTTCCAATTGAATCAATAAATATTTCTAGAAAATAAAACAGGAATGATTAAATATTAATTTCCCCAAAACACAACTTGAGCTTCATCCAAAGGGAGAGCAACACATTTACAATCCCATATCTTGGGCCCTACAGTAAATGGTTGTGCAGCTTCTGTCCCGGAACCTGTAGACAGACCTAGCTTTTGGCACGGCCAGCCTCTCTGCCATTATGTAAGTGAATTAAACTAATGCATCCGTCTCCTCTCTGCTGCTGGACAGTATTTATTGGTTTGATCTGCATCCATTTCTCGTACATTGTGTCACGACTCCATCTTTTATGCTGTCCGCTGCTTCTATCTCTACCTCTAATAAGATTTGTCGAGGTTACTGAGTGAAATATGTGAGTACCTCGTGATAACAACCAGCTACTTGTCTGATCAACTGATATGTGTAACATATTATATTCAGTCAGCATATTTGTGTTGAACCTTTTTTTACTATTCTGTGCCATCATTCAAGATTTATGTGACCAGACGATGCCACAATAATTCTCCTCTTCCCTAATCCCAGAGAGTGGAATGCACATCCCAACCCTTATGAGTAAACCATTTTCATAATTCAGTAGTGTGTAGCATAACTGCACTACCGATGACCTATAACAATGCCAGCATGCAACCATTAGGATAAGGCGGCTGAGAAAAAAAGGCTAAGTTATCACGATAAACGACTGAGCCATGAAAACAGACCAAGCGTTCTCCTTTGATGCAGTGCCGTCCACAATCCCATTACCTTTGCTGTTTAAAGATCACAGAGACTTGACTCAGGGGAATATCCCTTTAGACAGGTGCACAGGAACAGATGCCAACACTGGCAATCTATACCCAGAAACCTTTGGCACCAAGCAACAGTTGGCATCTGTTTCCAAACAAAGCCGAGCAGATATTGAGTGAAACCACCATGCATTACATTAACTTGTCACTGAGCTCGGCTGGGCCGTGAACATAAAAACTAAGTAAAAAAAAAAAAACAATCAGGCGAGATTTCAAAAAGGATTTAGCAAATACTGTTATGGTTTTGGCACCAGGGAGGATCATTTGTTCACAGAGAACAGCACAATTAATTGTTGCTGTCTTCTGTTGATACATGTAATCTATTACATCCCTTCCAAACCATCCACACATTATTTTCCTGTTGACAAATGGATGGATATGAATGCTCAGTTTGGCAATGAGATGGATGGTAAACATTAACGCGCTCAGGTCGGTGTTTGTCCAATGCATTACAGTTGTACCGCATTCATCTTTTGCTTTTAGTGTGCATTTCAATTAACCTTTTCATGTACCAGTGTGGCCCTGAGTTTTTCATGTTAATGTGAAATTCCAGTGCATACAACTGAATATGGTACAACCAGTGGAATATATCAGTGCTTTGGCGTTTTGGGATCAGACCTCTCTACACAGCCATTCTGTGTAATATATAGGGGTGGGAATCGGTAGTGATGTCATGATTCGATTCAATTTCGATTCTTAGGGTAACAATTCGATTTCAGAATCGATTTTCGATTTCAGACGATTATCGATTCGATTTTCAATAACTTATCCACCATTTGACTACAGTAACCCATTAAATACACCCCAAGTGCAAAATGATGGCACCATGATTAAAAAACACTGATAGCCTTCATGGCTTACCTAGCAGGGTCTGCTTCTGTTCCAGGGCCGTGACTCGTGGTGGTGCTGCGATGAAAGAAGCTAGTGATGCGCCTGACTCTACCGATCAGTCAGGCTACTGAGGGCAACTTCAAGGCTCGCTGGCATAACACCTCATATGTAGAAAGATCCCCAGCTGCGCAGCAATGGACATGTTTACTGTGTTGTCAGCAGGGTCCAAAATTAACTTTTTAGCTCACCAGCCAAATGTCTGGTAGATGAAAAATTCTACCCAACAAACTTTTTTTACTAGCCAAAAATGAAATGTACAGTACCAGTCAAAAGTTTGGAAACACCTGCTTAAGTCAGTTTTTTCATGATTGAAAATGA
>OMOT01068656.1:0-10159 GCA_900312575.1 Acanthochaenus luetkenii | reverse complement strand
GGGTGGATTTTTGAAATTGCAGTAACTTTATATGTAACCACTCAAACCAAAAATTTTAATTGTAACATAAAATTGATTATAGATAGATAGATAGATAGACAGACAGACAGACAGACAGACAGACAGACAGACAGACAGATAGACAGACAGACAGATAGATAGATAGATAGATAGATAGATAGATAGATAGATAGATAGATAGATAGATAGATAGATAGATAGATAGATAGATAGATAGATAGATAGATAGATAGATTTATTTATTTATTGATGAACATTTCACAACACTGACCTGGATCATTTCTTGTGGCAGGGTGAACAACTGCGTGGGATTCTCCAACTACAAGTTTTTCATGCTTTTCTTGGCATATTCGTTACTCTACTGCCTTTTTATTACTGCTACAGATCTTAAATACTTCATTAAAGTTTGGACCGTAAGTATGAGTACAGATACAGTACCATTCTGATTAGCTTATATGAATGTTTCATCACAAATTATTATTTTAGCACACAATATCTAAAACAACATCTGAACACACATCTAATAATATGCGTGCTGTTTCATGTATGTGGTCTTTTTTTAAAATTGTATTTATTTTTTACAAGGCTGAAGGTAGAGCACATTTCCGTCTGAGAGAATATCTGGCATGAGCCAATCAAGCAATTAGTGGCCCTGAAATAGGAACAATGAACACTGATTTATTGAGCTCCCTCTAGACTAGTTTAGCAGCAGTCTCTCAGATCCCGCTCAGTGCCCAGACTACACCTGCTGACCAGCTTGAATTCAATGTAGTCAGAGGTTATTAACCACTTTGAGCTTTGTTTAGTTGTGTTAATGCATCTATTGTTCTTCAGAACGGCCTACCGGACACTCAGGCGAAGTTCCACATCATGTTCCTCTTCTTTGCTGCCTCCATGTTTTCAGTCAGCCTTGCTTCGCTTTTCGCCTATCATTGCTGGCTCGTCTGCAAGAACAGATCCACTCTTGGTAGGTGGCATATGCCTGTGTGTGCGTGTGTGTGTGTGTGTGTGTTCTCTACAGTAGATGCAGTGTGTACGCATCCTCAGTGGGACGTTCATCTTCGTGCATCTGGAGTATCTGGTCTCAGTCTCTGCGCAGTGTTTGCTGAAGGACATTTTATTCCATTTCCCCCACCGTCAGTCAGAACGGAGTAACACCCTCATCAGAGCAGCGATTAGACGAGGCTCTTTGGCCTGTTATCAGACAGAGCACTTTCTCATTATGTGTGCATAGTGGTGCGCTTTGTCCCCCATCGAGGAGAGTGTATGTTACAGTGTAATGCAAAGACACAACGCTCAGAGCGGTAAGAAGCTTAGTAACGGACACTGCTCTGGCAGCGCTGCCGCACAGTCACACCTGGTAGCACAGTCTGGGACCGGTCTATCACCGACTGGGATCTGTTTTTCCTTCAGAACAAAGACACTTTCATTCAACGTTGTTTCAATGACGCCTTTATTCAGTATGAATGGTTAACGTGCTTATCTGTTATTTGAGCGAACTGCTGTTATTGTTTGAGGAATACACAACCTGAAGGCAGTTGCATTCCCCTTCTATCGGGTGAGGGGAGGGGGAAATGCTGTATTTACTGTATTTCATCACGGATATCGTTTTCATGCCAGGCTGATTGCCGTTTCCCCATTTCCCTCCTCCCAGAGGCCGTGCGTGCCCCAGCGTTTCGTCATGGCACAGATGAGAATGGTTTTAGTTTGGGCTTCAGTAAGAACGTCCGCCAGGTCTTTGGTGATGAAATGAGATATTGGACTCTTCCCACTTTCTCCACGTAAGTTGCTTTGGCCCGTTCTCTCTCATTTTCCGCCAGTTAGATAGAAACTGTTAGAAACGTGTTTCTTTCTGTAGAAATCAAATAACAACAATAATAATAACACGTTTATTACTTTTTAAATAAGTAGCCTAACTGGCTTTTGTAAAACAATCTCTGTACAAACTTCAGATCCCACTGTAACTGGAAATAGAAGTCCATTTTGATCTGATGTTTGCAAGGCAAATCCAAGGTTTGGAAGGTTATTTTCATAGTGTAATCCGGTGCACTTTACTGGTCACTTATTTAAATAGAAAACTAAACCCCTGCAAAAGGCAATTTCATCAATTTGTTACGTTTAGGCTTCTTTTCTTCCAACATCCGTAGAATATGTAGTTTGGCAAACAATTTCTTCCCATTTACAGACTGCAATTTGAATTGTGTTATTATCATCATTTACAACCTTCATTAACCATTATTTCATGTTTACATGACATGTTATGAAATTCGTTGAATGTGTGTGATCTCAATATACCTTTTTTTAGAACAAATGATTAAGCACTACCTGTTTCAATATCAAGCTGCTCTTTCTCACATGTTTCCTGTTGGCTGTCCAGTCTAGGCGATGGCTGCTCCTTCCCAACCTGTCTGGTGAACCAGGATCTGGAGCAGCCGGCGTCTCCCACTGGCCTCAACCCTGCCAGTAATGGGTAAGTGGCCAGCACTCTCGCAACAACTTTGAGAGGAAAGAGAAAATTGAAACATGTCTTCCCCCACGAATGATGCAGGCACGCCTTGGGCCAATCAGTAACAAGATGCACCACTCCTCCAAGTTTAATCAAAATCAGACCAGCAATGGGACAGTTCTGGCCTTTCAAATGTAAAAATGTTGACCTTCAATTATAGCGCCCCCATCAGGCCAATACGTGTATTTGTTTTTTACAATGCCAGATCACCGCTCAAATGCATCGACCCTCACAAGTTTTGTCAAAATCAGACCAGTGGTGTCTGAGATATCTAATTTGCTGTTGGTTTTATTGGGCAGTGTTTCCAGTGCAGCAGAGGGCCACCAGTTCCCATCCAGGCCGCTGAGGGAGTCTCAGAGTAGACTGCTTAGCAGCACCCCCTCCTGGACAGAGAGCAACACTGCAGAGAACAAAGACAAGAAGGGTAAGACCATCTGATTTTAATGGGGTTTCCCTTGACAGCTTGATGTTGTCCCATGAAAAGTTGACGGATTTTTATTTCGCCTGTGTGTTTGTTCAGGTACCATTAACCCAGGGATGACCATAGAAAATGAGACGTAGCCCCAGTTAGGACCGACACCTTGTACCCAGATGAGTAAGTTTACACTGATATTGAAATCATCCACATATATATCACGATATGAAAATGATTCACTGTATTGTTTGTTTTCATCCAGCAGGTCCATGCCGCCCCGCCCCCCCCCTGTGTTTGTGCCTATCAGACTGATGTGGTGACATGAATATTCACTGCTGTAGTCAGCCACTGCTTCTGAGGGGTTTACTCCGTTGCTGTTAGGGCTCTTGACATCACACAGAAACCACAGAAAACATCCTACCATCCTTAAAGAAGTAAATCAATGATTAGTATTGGCAACAGTATCCACTACTACCTGAATCGATGTGGGCCTCCAAACAAGTGGATTTGAAATTGAATTCCAGTAATCAGACTTTGAAGAAGAATAAAAAGAGTATATGAATAAGAACAGAGCAGCAATGTAATAAGAGACGTTTTGCACTTTGTAGCCTATAATATGAAATGAACCTAAGCTGCTTTTGTATGGTACAATGCTTGACAATGATTGCTCAATGGAAGGTAAAGAAAACTCTCGTTGAAAGTCACATAATTATCTTTAACAATTGTATTTATTTTCTGTTGTACTCATATGCATAGCTTAGGACATAAATAAATGCAAATCTACAGTACGTTTTCCAAACCTTTGCACACAAGTATTATAGGTTATTAGTGGTATTCATGTGATGCAACTGACATTGCTTTTAGAAAGGCTTTTCACAACTACACCACCATGTTAAGTGTTGTGAAAATGATGCATGCTTTCATCTCAGGATGTCAATGCAAAATACCTTGTTGTAGTAACCTGTACCACAAGATGTTTCCCCCTTTTGTGGAAAGAATGTGTAAAGTAGTATTTAGTAATTATTTGAACAAGGGCTCTATTCTACATGACTATGGGTGACTCTTGTATTATAGCACGAGCGAGGACACTGTCGTCGCATTGAAACACACACAGTACCTGAAAACTGGTACTCCTCTGTAGTGCGACAGCGTACTTCCCCTGCCAAATACCCAGTGCTGTCTGGTAGCCTACATGTCACACCGCCAGCCAAAGATACCTGACTGTTGTCTCTTGAGGGCTGACACACTGGCCAGGGATCCCCAACACACCAAGCCTCGTTCTGAAGCTGCATTTTCCAGCAAATCTATTCCAGTTGGCCATCAAAACTACTTCAAAACAGCAGATACTGCAAGTTTAGGTTTCTTGTATCTCACAACATGACGTTACATTATGGATATACTGCAGAAAATATTCATTGCTCTGGCTGCTTTTATATATATTTTTTACCTTCTGGAGATTATGTCTGTTCTGATCTTGGGTTGGAAATGACAGTACCCATCACTGAAAACTAGTTTTTCTTCTGAAGAATGTATGCTCGTTTCAAAATGCATCCTGGTGGCAAGTCATTTTCAATCTATATTTTTCTATTCCTCTGTCTGTACGACTCAAGACAACTTAATGGATGTGTGGGGCAATGCACTGTACAGTTGTGATGCCTTAAAAGAATAAAATGAGGTCATCTTCTCCTTGATTTCTTAGTAACTCCTAAGAAAAATTGCCACATGGCGTGACAATGAATAGATATTGAATTTTGAGTCATTAAAGATATAATAGTCAAGAACATTTTATGTTAGAAAAGTTTCAAGCTTTTATTTACAAAAAATCTAAAAACAATCCTCTTGTATATTGCATATTTTTTTCTTTTTAACATTACTAATTTACATAGCGTTTGCAAGATGTGACTAAGAAAGAAAAGTGAGAAATACTAGCCATATCTGACACTCAAGGAGGTTAATAAGTTGTGAACATACACTTCAACACACACCTATGGAAGTTCAAGATACTATTCAACAGCACAGCATTTATTCAACCATTTTAGTACATGCAGCTGTTCTAGGCAGCATGAATAAAGTGTAAAGCAATAGAAATAAAATGTGTCAAAAGCCAGAACTGCAAGTGAAATGAATTCCACTGTAACTAAGTTCTTACGTTAAGATGCATGTTAAAAAGCAATGATTGTTTTTTTAAATTCTGATAAGTAAAACTTTTTTTTATTACAATACTAAAACTCTACAAAACCTTCATTTCAATTAAAAATGAAAAGGGAATATATACTTTAAATAGATACGTTTTCAGGGTCACCTCAAAGCACTTCCTACAGCAGGAAAGTTAATGTTTTTATTTAGGTCTGGTTAAACTGGTGCCCACCCAATTTAAGACCAAGCAGGGCCGTGAAGCATCCGTGCTCAAACGTGCCCGTGTCAATGAGGGTGTTTACATGCACGAAATACTCCCATGCCGTTTGTATGCATCCTCATCATAAATATGCCTGTATACTTAAATAAATCTGAATATTACCATAGAAACTGAGCAAATGCGCAGAAAAACAACAACAGCATAACGGAAATGGTGTTCAGCGTCCCAGCTAAAAATGGCAAATACCAGCTAATTTGTTGAGGTTATGGGATTAGAGCCTATTCAGGTTCTCATAAACAGGATATGCCAACTCAAAAACAATATAGCTGAGTATTCCCAAGTATAGTGGGATATTGGTGTGCATGTAAACACACTCCCCTTCTGATTATCAGACAAGAGACCGTAGTCCTACGACCAGCGAATAGCATATTAACATGTAGTTAACTGGTATATTAGTGTTGAATGGGGCAGCTACTCAATGCTAGGTAATGATGACCAGCACAATAAATTAAAGTTTAAAAGATAATATAGCTAATATTAAGGCTGAGCTTGGTGAAAAAAAGAGAGGAAAAAATGTATTTTTTCATCATAAGATATATGTCACAATGTAAAATGGGAACTTAGAGAAGGCAACACAGAGGAGGACACCAGAAACATTTTGAGCTTTTCATATAAAATCAGGATCTGGTTTGGACTTTAAAGTGCAAAATGTCTACAGAACATTTTAGGAAAACTAAAATCCCATCTTTTCAAGCGTATCACGTTAAATTGAACTGAACCAACCAGACCCTCTAATGCTGCTTCATAGGAATAAAAGACTAAATTCACACACGCACACACCAGTGGCATGTGTGAGGACAGCGGTGTTTTCCCCCCCTATCGACCATCATATTCAGTCGTCTATGGTGAGCAGAGCCTATGAGAAACAGCTTCCTAAATGATGTGTGCACGTATTTGTTCTTCCATTATTATCCAGTCGTCGTAGCTTGACTTCAATGCCACACTGATTGGGGGGACATGATCCGCGGGATGGGAGAGTCTCAGAGTGTTGTCATGACTGCTGCTTGTTAGCCTCTTCTTCGTAAGCGTTCCCCGTTCCGTTCTGGACGTACGCAGAGCCAGAGCCGAGCCCGTACAAGTGACCACAGTACTTTGCATCATCGATATGATCCTCAAAGAACATCTGTAGGGAAATTAAAAGACACAGGACACTGAGAACAGAAATCTACAAATGCTCCCTGAATGGGAAATATAGGTTTTTACGTCAAGTGACTCGAACCGTGAGCGAGTTAGAATGGTTTAAGATGAACTCTCCCAAACTGAAAGAACCTACCTCTCTCATCTTGAAGAAAGCCATGCCTGTGAGTAAAGAGTCAGAACCGGCCTGATGCTGAGGTCCGATCCTCTCCAGCTCCAGCTGCTCAGCCACTTCCTGTAGCCCGCCCTGCCAAACAGCAGACTGTCAGTCACTCAAGCTCTACTCCTCTAGTCAAAATCAAGGAGAGATCAAAACAGAAATCACGATGTGACGCTTAACTCAATGAGCCGGTAGTGTTGCTTGTGTATTGTGCTGTATGGTGTAATACTTCTTATATTACCTTGAGGTTTTTACAACTCTTCATGAGGTACTTGACATCATAAATGACCGGAAAGAACAAGCGAAGGATCTCAAAGAAATCCACCTCCTCCTCAGGCAGGTTAGAGTTGGACAGAATCTTGATCAAGTATCCAAAGTCATAGCCACTGCAATACACACACAAACATGCAAACACACACACACAAACTCTTCACAATGTTTTCAAAGAGCGCATCACAGCAGGTTTCTTTTTTCTTTTTTTTTGCCGTGACTTCGAGATAGTCGAGGACTGTGCAGGCTGGATTTATTTATCTCATGCCTGCCTGTTTTCTTCCTGTAACCGCTCGCCCTTATGTCCGATACACTTCTCATGCAAGGGCAAATGACTAGATGACGACATCTGTTGTCTTGTAAAAAATTATGTGTTCCGCAAGCTCAATCTGTTCTCTGCACAAAATACTTAATGTTGAGCTACGATCCCGTTTGATCTGATTTACAACAAGTATTCCACTAATGGATAAGTAATTGCAATTGTAAAAGAAGAAGAAGAAGATGTAGTTCAATCAATTGACCAATAACAAACAAAAGTCAAAACCAGGGTGACTTAAGAATAAAACAGGCAAATACAAGAGTAAAATATAGAATAATTAAATGATGTAAAAGCCTGTTTGTACAAAATTCTGGCTCATAAGGTAGGCTAGACAATATATACACAGTAAGGCCTAAATTATTCCACTTCACATTCAATAATTTCTCCATGGTCAAGCTACAAATATAGAAATTGTCCCGCCAGGCATACAGCAAAACATTTTCTTGTAATTATGAGATTTTTGTATTGAAATATTTTCTCAGTATACAAACGTGTTATCTTGTTATTTTGAGAATTATTATTGCGAGATAATGTTCTTCTTATCATGTTATTACAAGATAAAAAACATAATGTTGCAGCTAAAAGGCCAGTTGGCAAATATTATAATTCGTAACAGTTTAAGAATAAGAGGACGTTTGTGTAGACCTGTAGACATAGTAAAATATACTATACACCGAGAAATAACACATAACACTGACATTACGGAGAGTCCGGACACAAGATGACCCCTGTCTGAACAAAAATACATTCACTGAACAAAACGTGTTTCCTGATGTTAAGAGCCTAATGCTCTAGAATGCATAAATAGCAAAATTGCTATACACATCTGGTGATTTCATCATAGGCAATCGTGTGATTGTGTTGGCTCATCATTGAAGACAACCTAACATCAGAGCAACATAGCAGAGCACATGAATTAGGCTGTAACTGCATGGGAACATAATGCGTCTGCAGTAACTGAAGCGGGACAGAGACGAGGATTGTTTTCTCCTTATAACAAGATATTTTTCTGATAATAACAAGAACAGATCTTGTTATTTGGACAAACAGACATCACAGTTTTGAGAAAAAATCTGTCTATTACAACAAAATACAGAAGCATATGTTCCCAGGCATTTACACGCTAATTAATGCGCTCTATTGCATTTGCATTCAGGGTTCGTTTTCAAAGAGCCAACACAGTCAAATTAAGTCCTATGAAGAATTAACACATTACGTTTCCATACTATCTGAAACGAAGCAAGGACTACATGACTCATGGATCTGGTTTTCTTTTACTAATGATCCATGCCATATACAGCAGCTGATTTTTTATCTTTTGGATATCTACCATTTTCCACAACTTTTCCAGGCCCGGGAAAAATGCAGCCCTCTACAAGATAGCAACCATTTCATAATGCATTCAAATATAATTAACTTCATAAACAAGTCTGTATTTTAAAAGCTGAATACCTGTGGAAGGACAGCCACCTGACACCTTCGCAGAGCACCACTCCTGATGTCATCAGCAGCTCTGCGAAGTACAGCGTCTCAATGCCTTCATCCTCATGCTTCTTGAACTGAATTCCTGAAGTGGTCAGGAGCTCAATAGAGTCTTGTGCATACATGTCCTCTCTGATGACACAGAAAACCAGACATGATTCAGCTGGGACGCTGTTCCCACTTGGCTGAGGTAAAACAATGCAATAATGGTATTGATCTAGTTTTGGAAAGCAACAGCACCAGGACTGTACAGGCAGGGTCCAAAAGTAACTTTTTGGCTCATCTGCCAATGGCCAATGTATGATGCAGTTTTTTGGCCAGTAAATATTTTCTGTTTACCGGCCAAAAACATTATTTGACAAACAATTATTACCTTAAGGTTTTAGTATGCAAATTCATCTTTAGCATCACTTTAAAGAGTAAATTATGAATACATAACATACTTTTTTCTATTTAAAAAAGTTCTGAGTAAAAAAAACTAACATTGCACAGAAAATAATCACATTTGAGAAGCTGGAATCAGACATTTTCTTCTCAAAAACAGACTCAAAATGTTGCAGCTATCAATTCATACGGTTCACACCTCATCATCAGACATGTCAAAACCCTGCTCAATATGATCCTTAAAATTAGTCCTCCGACTTCTTATGCCATCAGCGTGCCACAACTAAACAGCAGCACTGGATTGTCACTAGGGATGCCTCCCGAAACCCGGTTCTAAAGGCGAACCGGTGCCACCGTTTTCCCAAATTGATTTGATTCAGTATTTATTCAGTTACAATACCAATTTTGCTTGGATATGAAAGAGATTCTCAGAGAACTAATGTTGTAAATTGTACAAGGAACCCTCTAACCTGATGTTTTATTAAAAATATAAGAACTGACATGTATCAAAAGAGAAACGACCAAAAGAGACAAACAACCATATATTAATTAATAAGTAAAAGTAAACCAACAATCAGAAATTGAAAAAGGCTCTGAATTGCTTTTGCAAATAGTACGGTATGTTTTTTGGGAACATGTTGAAAAACAGTCTTGTAAAACCTCTGGACATTGTAAACTGTAAAGTCCATGAAACTAAAGCCCCTTCATGATGCTGTCTCACTTCTTGGAGATTGTAAGGCTGCCTTCCTGGAACTGGGGAATTTCCCACCTCGTAGTGAAACTATGACGCTTGAGTGACGCATTTTGGATTAAAAATAACTTTGAAATTGATACTTTTCAAAGGGCATCAATACCAAATGAGTAGTATGTGAGTATCGATACCAGTTTTCGATCCGCCGATCCCTTCCTTTCCCAATTTAGCCGCATCATCAGCAGATGGTTACTGTAAAATGATGACGGAGGCTAAACGGTCCAGATTACATACAGAGCCACACTCGTGATAAGAGCTGATGATCCATTGCATAAAATGTTTTTCTGGTTGTAAATCA
>OMOT01068654.1:0-15514 GCA_900312575.1 Acanthochaenus luetkenii | reverse complement strand
GTTTTTCTACCGCCGTAATATTCTTATAGGGTCGTATAGTGAATCTATGGCGCTAAACGGTGAGTTTATTATGACTTTATTGTACTTCTTAGTATTCCTATGATATCCCTATGATATCCCTATAGACAGGGGATCTGCCATTTTCCTGTCAGGGAGATTATTATATTAATATGAACAATGATTAGAATAGTCAATTCTTACACATTCTCTAATTAGAATAATTAGTTAGTGAATTAAATAATGAAATGAAACTATTTTACTGGGGAGTCCTGGAGCCCCTCAAGGACCCCCCATTATGAGACCCATTGTCCTATAGGATTACTATAAGCCTTTAGTTTTGCTGTGACACTTGTATAGCATCACTCTGAAATGTATTATAGGATTACTCTTAACTATACGAGTTGGCTCTCACTGTGTGGCGTATTCAGAAAGTATTCAGGCCCTTTCCCACATTTTGTTAAAAGATATATTCTCATCTACACACAATACCCCACAATGACAAAGTGAAAACAGGTTTTTAGAAATGTTTGCAAATGTATTAAAAATAAAAGAATGGAAATATCACATTGACATAAGTTTACTTTACTCTACTTTGTTGAGGCACCTTGGCAGCGACTGCAGCTTCAAGTCTTCTTGTGTATGACGCTACAAGCTTTGGCACGCCTGTATTTGGTGTAGCTGTTTTCAGGTCTCTCCAGAGATGTTGGATGGGGTTCACGTCCGGGCTCTGGCTGGGCCACGTGTCCTGAAGCCACTCCTGCGTTGTCCTGTTGGAAGGTCAACCATCATCCCAGTCTGAGGTCCTGAGCAGGTTTTCATCAAGGATCTCTGTACTTTTCATCTTTCCTGACTAGTCTCCCAGTTCCTGCCGCTGAAAAACATCCCTACAGCCTGATGCTGCCACCGCCATGCTTCACTGTTCCTCCAGATGGGATGCATGGCATTCAGGCCAAAGAGTTCAATCTTGTTTCTCATGGTCAGAGTCCTTCAGGTGCCTTTTGGCAAACTCCAAGTGGGCTGTCTTGAACCTTTTATTAAGGCTCTACCTTAAAGGCCTGACTGGCGGAGTGCTGCAGAGATGGTTGTCATTCTGGAAGGTTCTCCCATCTCCACAGAGGAACTCTGGAGCTCCGTCAGAGTGACCATCGGGTTCTTGGTCACCTCCCTGACCCGAGGCCCTTCTCTTGCTCAGTTTGGCCGGGCAGCTCTAGGAAGAGTCCTGGTGGTTCCAAACTTCCATTTAAGAATGATGGAGGCCACTGTGTTCTTCGGGACCTTAAATGCTGCAGAACATTTTTTTGTATTTTGGAATTTACCAATCAAGTTGTAGAAACAGGATGCACACAAGTTCAATTTTGAGTGTCATAGCAAAGGGTCTGAATACTTATGTAAATGTCATATATCAATGTACAAAAATGTTGAAAAACCTGTTTTTGCTTTGTGGGGTATTGTGTATAGAATGATGAATGAATTTATTAGAATTAGAATAAGGCTGTAACGGAACAAGATGTGGAAAAAGGCGTCTGAATACTGTATATGAATTGTTCGTTTATGTCTAAGACTGTACAGGCTAAATGCTCCCAATAGCTGATTTCCGATTGCCATTGTAATGCGATATTGACTAATTCACAAGACACACTCTTTTAACTGCCGTTTTATTTAGTATTCTATTATATCTTATCAAAAGGAAATTGGGTTGATACAAAATTCATATGAAAAAGGTACAGGCTACGTAAAAAATACAAATAAAATGAAAAAAAAAGTTTCACAAAAACTGTATAGAGCAATTTTACATTTGCTCTACACTAGGTCTAGGTACAGGTACATCTTAAACAGAACCTCTGTCCACATGCCAGAATGAGTACATACAATTATCTCTGAAATAGACCGACAAGCATTCCCTTTGTGGAGCGCAATTGGATTGTCCCGTGACTCCCAAATGCAAAAGGATTAAACATAAGTGTGGAATAATCCATCCCCTACACAGCAAAACATACAGTACAGCATTAAGGATATGGGGTGATTTTCAAATAATCACAGAAAGTATTCGTGGAAATACATGGCCCATAATACACATATTATAAATAACCCCTGAACAAAGCCCCAAATCCCCTTACGTATTTGTTAAAGACTGTCCTATATTCAGGTTGTTATACTTAATGAATAGTGGTTTGTGCTTCTCATGACGTAGTGCAAAGACCCTTTGACCGGTTTCCTCAAACCGATTCAAAAATCACACGAATTTGACAACTACACCAAGAATAGGTACATATATGCAATAGCCATTATCCCATGTGCAGAACACCTGCGTGCTCCTTGAAGGGGGAAGGCACGTTGTTTTCGGATACTATAAAGCTATATTTTACCCCAATTCACAGGACACGTAATTGAAGACACCTGGAAAAGGAGGAAATTCTGCAGGACGCAACGTGAATGCACAGCAACTAAGTAGGAAAAACAAATAAACATTGCAGTGAAAGGAACATTTTTTGGAAAGAGAGAACTTTGTCCAATGAAAATGACCGGTTCGGCATAGAAAAATCAGCTACATCATATTTATGAACATGCCTTTTTCCAAGGAGTAAAAAGGTGGCACTACGTTGCTAGATGAGGTGGTTTCAAGACAAAATCGTCTTTCGAACAACAAGAACAAGAACAGACACTCAAATGGTTTACAGCAGGAAGACTTTCCTCACGTCGATTATTTGGCAATATCATGACATTCCTTATCAGAACACTCAGTGTAGCGACTCGTCCAGTGAAAGACAAAATATCATATTATTTACATAAATATTGCATTTGTTTACTGGTGTGCCTTCTACATCATTGAACTACCAATCTACAAAACAGTAGGACTAAAGCTTTTATACTATCAAATGAAATGACCATTGGTGGTTGTACAGAAAGAACACAGCCGTGCTGCTGAAGGGCTTCCAACATTCGTCTTTATACTGTATGGCCAAAAGCTCAGTAAAGCTAAGCGGCACACAGCTCACTCCTTCTCTGAAACCCATAGATCGGTCCAAACATACCAAGTTTCAAATACTTGAGGTGAGTTACATTTGTGCTGGCAATGAACATTCACGTACTACAATGTAACTACTACAATCAGAATCGGATGTGGCGATCCAATATGCAGCGACCGCTAAATGAAGCGCACACCGAGGAACATGGGTGACAACTGGTGTTTGAAATGGGAACATGAACCAGCGTCCAGTGTGACTCTGACTTAGTTGTCTCAGTGGACTGATGGATGGATGATGGATGGATGATGGATGGATTCATTTGGGTGGCTGGATGTCTCAGCAGCTGCTGTCCTTGTTGTCCGTGCTCTCCTCCGCTACCCGGCGCATCAGGTGGGGGGAGGAGCCTTGGACGCCGACGCTGTGCGATAGGCTTAAAGCTGGATGCTGCGGTCCACTGGGAACCTGCCTGGCCTCTGATAGGTCGCTCCTGGGAGTCATCCTAAATCAACCAGAACATATTGAAGTGTTAAGCCAGTTTTTACACGCTTGCTGTTGCACTGTCACTTGAAAGATCAAAACCGTTACCATACAATGCTAACAAAAGTATTACACATCTACCTCACTTACCTCCCATCCGGGACTCTGTGGAAGCTCTCTGAGCGGCTGCTGATCTTAGTGGAGCTTCCCGCTTTGCTGCGTCTCTCTGCCCCCGCCCCCTCCCTGTCCCTGTCCCTGTCCCTGTCCCTCTCTCTCTCCCTCTCCTCCCGCCTGGAGCTTCGGGCGGAGGCCGCCCGGTCCAGATGCTCCCTGGCCGAGCTCTCAGAGAGGGAGCCTTGGGTGTGGGGGTCATGGTTGCCGAGCGCGGAGGTTCCTTGGTTGGTGGAAGCGGCGGAGGCGTTGCTCGGTGCGACACCGGTGCTCGTGCCCATGGACTTGGAGATGACCTTGAGCTTGTGGGAGCTCGGCTTGTAGTGCTTCTTCTTGTGCTGCACGCGGCTGTTGTGCTTGAGGAAGAACTCGCAGGACTCCTGGAGCACCCGGCGGCTCTCGCTGATGGGACTGCGGGTCAGAGACCATGATGGTGATATGGTGGGTAATCTGGAGGTTTATTTCCTCATAGCAACACTATGCATACATTACATACAGTACATATACAGTACTAGGGTTATAACGATGTGTTCGTTCGCTGATACGTCAAGCCAATATTGGCCTTATGTTAGACTGTATTTATTTTTTTTGGCATGAAAATGATCATGCCATCACTTTAAGATATTGAATATCAGCACTAAATATTGTCTATGCGCAGCTTCAGGTACTGATATCAGCCTTCAAAAACCCACATCGGCCAAACGCTAACATATCATATTCATGAACTAAATGGACCTTGCCAGTGAGGTCACACCAGATCAATGACATGATCAACGAGCATGATCAGCCGATCAATCATCAATTACCCTATGGCGCAGCGAAAGCGCTACACGTGTTCTGTAGTGTGGAGAGAAGTGGTCTTACTCTCTCTTGCGGGTCCTGTTGAAGAAGTAGGCCCACTCTGAGCAGGTCTTTTTGCTGCTGACCCAGAACACGGCAGATATTCCAACCACCAGCGTCATCAGGTATTTCACCAAAAACAGGGACAGGTCAGGACGGTCATACTCCGTTATCTGAAAATAAGAAACAAACAAATGCTATAATAGAATCCTTGTCATTTCGAGTGCGTGTGTGTGTGTGTGTGTGTGTGAGACATAGTTGTAACTTGAAAATGAATAAATCCAATTTGGACCAAAGTGTAATGACGAAAACTCAGTGTGTTTAAAACAAGGGAGTAAACTACTTTCCTTTTGTATCTCCCTTACATTTTCCTTTCCCCCCCACTGTGCTTCAGCATGTGGTATCTTATATTTTACACGTTTTGTCCATTGCTCATGGGTCCAGGTTTATCAGGTTATGCGTTTTTGTGTGTTGGCCTTGGGTAAAGTGGTTTTTTGTGACTGATGCTTCTGTAAATCGGGCAACTATTTGGTCTCTTAAAGCTCTTTAGTTGCCTCATGCTGCTTTGAAAACTCACATAGAAGAAGTGGTGACCGTCAGACCTCATTTAAAGCCGACACACACTGCTACTTGGCATTAAACTTAATGTGACTGGCCTGTGTAGCTGTGCTTGTCATTGTGATTTCGTTACTCCAACTTCTACATTGCAAGGCTTCTCCTCTACCCAGATATGAACAGGCCATTTTGGGGACATGGCACAATGAGCCACTTCTCAGACTAGTTGGCCGTACTGGGGGCGAACACCGCTTCACTAGCCCTGAATGGTTGATTTGATTGAAGTCCGGCATCTACGTAGACGCTGAGGCTTCAGGCAACATCTAAATGGCTGGTCAAGTCTACTATATGCATTGCACAGACACTTACATAGAAATGGGAACAATGGAAATGACACCCCTTGGTCAAAACTACTAATTACTCTCCTCTCTAAGTCAGGTACACATCACACAACTTCTAGTATGTCAAATGTAACAACTGCAGTTTCTGAATGTCGCTGTACTTTCTGCACTAGAGGCTGTCAGATTTGACGACTAGGCATCACAGGGGAAAACCAGCTACACGATTCCCTCACAACATTTCCCCACGATTGCACATCTAGTATTGCAATGAGAGAGTCCCTCAACCTCGCGGTACTCTCGCAGACAATCAACCACATTTGTTTGGTCGCAGAAATTATGGGCTGACTACTACAGCAGGAATTAGAGGTGAGAGAGAAATATTTGCGTGGTAAAGAGCTATAGACTTCCTGCTTTGTGTATTGTATAGCGAGTCGCTGGGGGTGTCACACTAGTCGACTGCCTGTCATGGGTGCATGCTATGATTTTCCTAAAACCTGTAGGACTATGCAAATGAAGGCTATGACTGAAAATCCTAGGGAAAGTCACCTAGTGTGTCCTTAGCTTTACATGTTGAACTTAAATACCTTCGGTGAGTGTATAAGCCACACCTACCTTTTGAGAGCAGGGGATGCTGTACTCCTGACAGCGGTCGTTGATCCAGGTATTCTCCCAGGTGCTGCGTTGACTCTGTTCATAGGTGTAGCAGGCCAACAGAGTGACCAGCGGTACCAGGTACAGGCCACTAAACACGCCGATGCGGATCATGAACTTCTTCAGCTTCTCCTGATTGCGCTCGTCGTGCTGGATGACCTGCCGGACGTGGTTGAGAGAAACGATGCCCGCCAGGAAGAAGGAGAGGCCCACGACTACGCCCAAGCACAGCGGAGCCAGCACAAAGTAGCGCAGGGCGTCCAGGTCGTAGAGCCCCACGAAGCAAACCCCGCTGATGTTGTCCCCTTCAACCTTGTTCAGAGCCAGCAGCATGATGGTCAACGCCCCGGGGATCCCCCAGGCTGCAGAGTGGAACCACACCTACAGACAGAAGACACAAGGCACAAAATATTCAGTCTGCACCATCACTCTGTATCAGGGTGTCTGCAAGTAATCTAGCGGCCTCTAATCGGTGACCAGACAAATCTCTGGCACATTTTCACAATAGAGATGAGTAATCAACAGCACATCTTAATATATTTGATAAAATTCATTTATTTTCATACTGCATTCTGTAAATTCAATATTTTTTCATTTTCATATTGTAGATATTTTTCTGTCATCTTTTTTGGTCTCAGTATGCTATGATATGCTATATGATTCCACTGGCCCTGGCTTAGTATCCATTATTAATAGTTCCCTTCTGGCTGTGTAACTGCTTATTTTAAAACAGGCTATAGTTAAACCTCTCCTTAACAAAACTAACTTAGACTTATCCCTTTTCAAGAACTACAGACCAATTTCTAAACTGCCATTTATCTCTAAAATGATTGAGAAGATGGCTGCTAAGCAGCTGTTGAATGTCATGGAAGAATATGATACATTTGACAGATTCCAGTCTGGTTTCCACCAGAAGCACAGCACAGAATCAGCGCTCCTAAGGGTCTCTAATGGTATTTTAATGCGTGTTGAGGCTAGTGAGTGCTAAGGTTTGTTATTGCTTGCACTTAGTGCAGCCTTTGACACGACTGACAGCATTCTCATCGAGAGGCTTAGGCAGTGGTTGGGTATTGCAGGGACAGCCTGCAGTTTCTCTGTCTCTGTCGGTGGGTGACTATGTGTCAGCACCTGCTCCTCTGGCATGTGGTGTCCCCCAAGGCTCAGTCCTAGCTCCTATTCTCTTTGCAATATACATGCTTCCCCTAGGTCAGATCATTAGTCACTTTAAATGTATCACTTACCATTGTTATGCGGACAATACACAGCTCTACCACTCCTTCAAACCTAATCAGTTAGAGAAGTTAGCTGTCTTGCAGGACTGTTTAGTTGCCATCAAGAGCTGGATGGACAAAAATGTCCTGCAGTTTAACTGTGACAAAACGGAGGTTCTTGTTGTTGGCCCCGATAGTATGGCAGCCAAGGTATGACTGAGATCAGCACGTCAAGATGCTGACGTGTTCCTGCTTTTTCCAGCTCAGACACATTTCTAAATTAAGGTCTATTGTAGGCGTAGGCAATCATGTGCAATGGGAGTGCTGAGAGTCTGCAGGTTTTCATTCCAACCAAAGCAGACGATTTCTCTGATCAAACAAAACACCTTCAACCAGAGGAGGAGGAGCTAGTCAGTGAAATCACCTGGTGTAATCTTTGGTTGGAATGAACACCTGCAGCCTCTCGGCCCTCCATGGCACATGATTGCCTATGCTTGTCTCATCATGAACTTGAGATGATTATATATGCTTTTGTTACATCCAACTGTAATTACTGTAATTCTCTTTTCTTGTGCCTGAACAAATCAGCTTTGGGGAAACTACAACTAGTTTAAAATGCTGCAGCTCATATCACACACATATTGGCCTCGCTCCTGTTAAATTCAGGATTGATTTAAAAAGATTGCTGATTACTTGCAAAAAGCACTTCATGAACAAGCCCCTCTAGTGAACTAATGTTCCGTCATTTGACTGGCAGGACTCTTAGATCATCTGACCAAGGACTACTGGCCATCCCTCAGTCAAAATGTAAGACCAGGGGTGACCGGGCTTTTGCCACTGTGGCTCCGAGGCTATGGAACAGCCTTCCTCTGGACATCAGATCGGCAACCTCAGTGGAATGTTTTAAACATCTAAAAACCTTCTTATACAGACAGGCCTTTCATTGATTTGTCTTTTGTATTGTGTGTCTTAGTGTTTACACAATACTAAATAAGTAAATGTATAAACTTTCTACATTATATGCTAAGTCGCTTTGGATAAAAGCATCTGCTAAATGCCGTAATGTAAAGTATGGTGCCATAGTCTTTCATAATATTCTATGTAAATAAATAAATTACATTTTGAACATACACATGCTTTCCAGCTAGGTGAATATTGTAACAAATTGGACTTGGAGACTACTGGTTAAAATGTAGACCTTGGACTCCTGGACTCTTCTCTATCCTAACACTCTCCACTGTATGCTTCCATATAAAGCACAAATGCCACTTAAAAATCGTAAGAACCATACCGCTTTCTTTTCAATGGCCTCACAGCTCCACTTGGGGCCAGCGGCCAGGAACCAGGTGATGGTGAGGATGACCCACCACACGACACCGGCGGTGGAGAAGAAGTAGAGGAGCATGAAGAGCAGAGTGCAACCTTTACTCTGAGAACCAAGCACCACTGTATCCACACCGGTCGGATGGGGAGCCTTAGCACATGCAGCGTTGTTCCCCAGCAGGAAACCGATGAAGTAGATGAGCGAGACAAAGCTGTAGCAGACGGCGTAGAAGATTATGGGACGTTCTGGGTAGCGGAAACGTTTGACGTCGATAAGGAAGGTGAGGAATGTGAAGAGAGTGGCGCCCAGGCAGACGATGGAGCACACGCCAATGAAGCTCTTGGCAAACTCGATGTCGTGGGGTTTGAAGTACATATTGGAGCAGGGAGGAGCGCAGTCACGGGCACCCAGGAACGATGAGCCCTGGCCTGGCTTGGTCTTCAGCTGTAGTGGGCACCAGAAGCCCAGGTCCCTCTTAACTGATGGGGAGCTCATGGGGGTGGTGGGAGGGAGCGCTGAACCATCAGGAGGGCTGCATGTGTCCAATCTGTAAGATGACAAAACAAAACACAGAATCACATCCATGACCTTTATATGCCAATATGGAGAGTTCATTCACAAAACTATACATATACATTTTTGGAAAATAAACAATGAATTGTAGTTGTGGTTTCTTACTTGTCACACTGCAGCTCAGGAGGCCATGTGATGCCGAAGGTAGCACTATCATCCCTGCAGTCAGAGAGTACGGTCTCGCACTGCTCTCGGCACGGACGGATCACCTTGGTCTCCTCGGTGCATGTTGGGATAAAGGCCTGGCACAGAAAGTGGTGGACGTCTGGAGAGCAGCGCAGCTTTGCAAGGGGCATGAATGGCTGGGGAATAGAGAAAAGAGTTAAAGAGGCTAAGCATCCTACACGGTTGTGGTCAAACGTTTACATACAGCTGTAAAGATCATCTGACCCCTGAACTTTCCCACAGAAGGCCTTTTCTTTGTCCATGTGATCAGCAGCAAACTTCAGTCGAGCCTTAAGGTGCCGCTTCTGGAGCGAGGGCTTCCTTCATTTTATTTACCACTGAATCACCTTTTTCTTTTTTTAAAGCATCTATCAAACACCATATGATCCAAACATCAGAACAGCAAGGCAGAACGTAAGAATCAGCCAACATGGAGTTTGGGCTGACCTGCTGCATATCTTGCGACGCTGACAGAGTACATGAATGTGACCCAACCAGGGTCCCCTGCCATAGGCGACGCCACAAATAGACCACAGTTTACATTTCCAGCACACATGAGCAGGTTGAAAAAGACAGATCTCTACAGTAAAGTACAAACTGAGCGCCGCTGAGCTGCAATGCTCTATAGCGCCACACAAAGGGTCCCATTCACTCACTGGGAACCATATTCTTCCGTTTCAGCAGACTGGTGGACTGGGAGGGGGGGGTTTACTGGTGGGCATGGGCTGCAGGAAATGACTGCATGCACATTTGGAAACATAACGACAGGCCAGGAAGGCCGGAATGCACAGAGCTGTTGATAGGTTACTGATTGAATTACTATGTCTACAGCATGTGTGCCATGAAGGATTCATGTGCATTTATCTGTGGCATATATAGTTTACACAGGATGGATCCATAGATTATTGATAATAACTGTACTGTGTCTTCTACCAGAGGGCCTTATATTATTGGATCTAAAACATTTTAGGTAGATTGAAACTACGTCACCCAGAATGATCGGTTTCGCCTGCCGTTTTCTGATCGAAATATGGGGATCCTATCAAGCTGATGCACTAACGTGGCATGGACGCAAGACGAGAACTGCTCCCACTCTTTACTGCTAATATTTGTACAAGAAACATACACACACACCACACACACTCCAACACAGTGCAAATCAAACAAGTACACCATTCAATGTTTTCGCTCCCACTTTTTCCTAAACTCCAGTCTGGCAGCAGGCCCACGTCTCTCTGGGGCCTGGGCCTGCTCCCTCTGACAGTAAGAGTCCTTGTTTCTCCCCCGTGGAGGTCCTGGACTCCTTCTCAATGAGCTCTTCTTGCTGGACAATCTGACTTTTATTTGCTTTATGGCAGGGCTACTGTAAAAACTGCACTCTTTTTCAGAAACATTTAACCGGGATCAGCAGCAGAAGAGAGACTCTCTGCAGAGTTTCATACCAAAGTAGGATTCAAAGAGTCAAAAACATGGCTAGACATTCACTTTTGAAACATTTGCTCAGACTTTTAAGACTCGAATGTGTTCCCCGTCTGTTACAGTATGTCATCTACTCTTTCCATTCTCTTTGTATTCAAGCACCTCATAGGTTATTTGAAAAGCTAGCAAACGCCAGTGGAATCTGGGAACGGGGACGGAAAAAGGTTCGCCCTCCTCCGATAGGCTGTACTGAGCCCAGGCCAAAGCCGAAATCTGCTTGATTAAAACATCAGGGCTTTTGTAACAAATCACTGCACACTTTCAAAGAGAGCTATGTATAGTATGTAGTGTTGAACGTAGGCCAGTATATGTAGTCCTGTCACCTGGGCGACAAGACGACGGAGGTAAGACTGTACAGAGGAAATGAGTGAGTGATTAACAGAGAGAGAGAGAGAGAGAGAGAGAGAGAATACTCATTGTGGTATGCAGGATAGCTTTTGTGTGAGCCTGGGTGTGTCCCTCCCCTTCCTGCAGAAATCAAAGGCCCCACACAACAAAGTAGACCAAGTTCCCTGTGGCGAAAGGTTGCTATGAAATGAGAAGCCTATACCTTTGCCAGATGCCACACAAAAGACCCCTTCAGCAGATCACTGTTCATTCTGAACACAGTCACACCAAACGTGTGTAACCCAAACCCCTGGCCTGTTGGAATGGACACAAGACGCAACTACTAGAGAAACAGAGATCGCGGCGGAAGGGAGAGGCAACGCAAAACGTCTAAATAAGAATGTGTGAATTTGTAGTCGTTATTCCTCGTAAAACTAGGGATTTTGGGAGTGATGGCTTGACGTAGAGAACACAGAGTTAGAACGTAGCAGAGACAACTCACACTATTCAGCAACACACCTATTAGGAGGCGTAATGCACTTGAAAATGCTCTAAAGCAGAACAGAGCAATGATTATTAAAGCTTCACAAATCTGGACTCCCCAACGTCAGATCGTTTGCCTCTCTGGTCCCTTTGATATAAAGCATCATATACCGGCCGGGTTGGTAAACAACATGATTTCTGGGTATTGAAGTTCAAACCGTTTTGAAACAGTTACCTGTTATTTGGAGCCGCCAACATGTGACGTTGCCTAGTGCAGAATTATTTCAATTACTTAAAAGAGTTTGCCTTTTGTCTACTAAGTGTAAACGGGTGTTTTGACTTCTGGGGACAATACAAGTGGATCCACTGTGAGACAAGGTCGATCCCAGAAAAGCAAGTCCCATGACAAATAGTAATTCAACAGAGGTTGTACTGAGCAGCTCGCGGGCCTGAGGCTACGTACTCTTGATGACCACAGCGCCATGCGAATCAGTGTTGGACCAATATGGGTTTTTGAAGGCCGATACCGATATTTATAGACGGAGGTCACTGATTATTTGTGACGATATTCAGTATCTTTCAATTTGACCTTTTTGGTACCAAATGTTTAAATGGAGTCAGAGTTTGCCCCCAGAATTTGATGCTCGTCGGGGTGGAAAAGCCTCTGAAACGGTATTTAGACAGCGGGACACTAAAACTCTAGCTGCCCCACCACAGCTAATCAAGGGTAGGGAAAACTCTGAGACACACGAGGCCTTTAAATGAAGAATTAATTACGAAAAACACAATTAAATGAATAAATAAAACACACAGAAAATATAGAATTTTACAGACTGTTTTGTGGACAAAGAGGAACCTCCATCATATTGGTGGTGGACGACATTGACTGGCCGTCATCCAAGTCCCTAGGACTAACCCTAGTGGTAACAAACAGTATAGTAGGTAATGATATGAGGACTCACCTCCATCTTACTGGCTGCAATGTCCTGGTCATAGTGCTCCATCATGTTGGGGAAGAAGGTCATGTTGTAGGGCATCCCGAGGCACCGGTGCACTTTGATTGGCTCACAGGTAAACAGGCTGTGGGCGCCGCAGCTTCCCACCCCGATCAGTGCCAGGCACACCCACAGCGGTCCGGGCATCAGCATCGTGGCGGCTGGTTGGTAGTGAGTGGTTGTTGTTGTTGTTGTTGTATACGAGAACAAGTTTCTTTTTGTCTCAGTGTCAGGATACCTTGGCTCACACGTTCACCCACACTCCACTCGGCCTGGGGTCATCTCCGTGGAGACGGGGGCGGCAGGTGAAACATTCCCATCAGCCGCCAGTCGGGTCAGCGTGTGACCTCGGATCACAGGTAGGAATCCCACGACCCTGAGAATAGAGTAGTGTCACTGAGTTGGGTTTACGCTTCCATCAAGGTAACCGCCGTGTTGGCTTCGAGGCACGGCGCTATTCCAACACGTCTAATGATCCAAGACTGCTTTTACATTTGGGCTTTTCATTACGAGAAGACGCTTTGCATTGGACCACAGGCCACAAGTTGATTCCTGTCCTCAGGAAGCTCATCCGAGAAGAGTTTAGTGTAGCTAGTTATTATTCAGTGCAGAACTGCTCTGCGTGTCAGTGCTGACGGGGAGTGAAGCCCCATCATCACGTGACATGCAGTAACAGGACGGGGGACACCGAGCCGTCAGGCTGCTTCGGTGGAATAAGTCTCAGCTTGCTGACGCACATGAAACTTCACATGAACGTGTCGGGTTCTCACACACTCGCAGACGCAACGACCCCAACAATCACAACACGGGTGAAAGAAAAGGTTGAAGTTCGCTGTAGGTTCTACTATCGGTATTAAGGAAGTTAGACGAGGACTGGGACGAATTATAATGACGAACGAGTTACAATAGATGTGTTTGTATGGGTCATTGTTTTCCTCGGCCCATAATGTAATGGAGCCGATATACAGGACGGGTAAAGGCTCGGTAACGACTTCATGGCGCGCAACCTTTCCACCAAAAGTCCATTACGTGAACATTGTAGATAGTCTTGAACGTACCGGGTCTAAATCTGTCGCACCGGGGGCTGGACCACCGTTTCCCCACAAATCAGACGCCAACTGCGGGGAGAGAGTGCTAGTAAACATCCCCGCCTCGGCCCGGACCGGCTTCGGAACCAGAACGTTGGGAAAGCGCAACAGGAAATGAGACACTTACCCTCGACTTCATGTACCGGGTCAGTTGGGTAGCCACATCGATAAAGGATCAATCCTTTGGTGGCTTGTTTCCTCCGTCGTCTCTTGTCTGGCGACTCTGACCCGCTGCTGCGTTTCCGTGCTGTCGGAAATGTCGTAATTTTGATGTGCAAGTACATGAACGGTTCGTTTCACTCTCATCCATTTTCTTCACTTTGTTCTCCTGCTGCGGCAAAAAGTAGCATCTCTGCCACGTGATTTATCAATTAAAACAACAGCTACCAAAACACTTTTTTTTTTTTTTACACTTTTGTGTTTGGTTACCAGTTAGATGTAAACTGATCATGCTCAAAGTACAGCTGGTCCTTCTGACCGTCCCTCAGTCTACACTCAAGACTGAAGGCAAGTTCCTATTTTTAGCTCTGACTAGCACAAACTGAAAAAGCGTCACCTGTTCTACTGACTGGACAAACAAAAACAGAGGAAGAAAACAATTCTCACATCGAGATACCTCAATGTAAAGTTTCCATTGTATTCTACATCTGACCAATAAGATGACATGCCTGACAAATGCAAAACCTTTTCAAGTTTCAAATAATGTCTTCTTTTGAAACACTTTGTAAACTCTGTACAGTTCACAAAGTGCATTATTATGATAATAATAATCATTATTATTACTATTATTTTTGATCAGATCCATTACCCTTGACCGACCGAAAGCGCTTGAATGCAGCGACAAATCGTATTTATCTAAGCTCAGAAGAAGGAGTTTACGGAGAGCACTTGAAGGCAGCATGTGTGCAGCTGCAGGATTGGTCCCCGGCGCCGTAAAGGAAACTGGAATTCTGAATGTAAACTTGACAACAGAGGCATTTGAGTGATTTATTTACAATTAAATCAACTTGTATATTTTGCTGGGCTACATTGTTGTTGAACTCGGTAGACTTCACATGAGGCAATATCGTGTCTCTATTTCACATCCTCATCAATAGGTGGTGCTGTCTGTGTTTACACAGAAAGAAGAGGAGCTTCTGGGGAGAAGAAGAAGTCATACATTTGCTGGTGTAGTTGTCCTAAATACCGCTAGATGGCAGAGATAAGTCACAGATTGGTCAAAAGTCCATGAAAAGAACCATAGTAATCCAACAATACATTTGAGAAGGAAGCTCTACAAATATCACAAGAACACGTTTAAACAGCAGGCAGTTACTATAGGTCAAACATCGTGCCACAGAACACCGCATAGTAACACCACAGGAGATTAAAGAATACAACATAAATACCATAAAGTACGATGAGGTCTAAACTCACCGTTGAGGACCACAGACACACACAGACCCCTAGAGGAATACTGTAGGAATATCAAAGCGACAACAAGCGGCCTTTCATGCAGCGGGTCGACACACAACATTAGCAGTGTTAGCTTAGATGTTGTAATTAGTCGGCCATTAGATGAATTAACGTTACATGACAGTGAAATCAAGCATTAGCTCATTTTGCCGGGGACCCCCTGAAACCCTCTCAGGGATCCCCGGGTGTCTCTGGACCCCCCGAAACCCTCTCAGGGATCCCCGGGTGTCTCTGGACCCCCTGAAACCCTCTCAGGGATCCCCGGGTGTCCCTGGACCCCCTGAAACCCTCTCAGGGATCCCCGGGTGTCTCTGGACCCCACTTCGAGAGTCATTATCATATGTTACACCCGTATCCACCCCCACCGCCCCATCCCACCCAATTTGCCATTCCTCAATTATCCACCAGGGGCG
>OMOT01068651.1:7299-22842 GCA_900312575.1 Acanthochaenus luetkenii | reverse complement strand
TTTATGAACACCCCTGAATCATTCTTCTTTTTTCCATTATTTTCTTGAGACTGACCGTTTTGAGAGATTGAGATGATAATGCTGCGAGATACAAATGAGGAAGCTGTGAAAAATCTCCTTTGAAAAAGCAAAGGGAAACGTAGCCTTGTAAACTAAATTCTATCTCACATTGTTAAAAGGTAATTTGTCTCCATCGTGTCTGGCAGAGCCTTCATAAATAAAACAGTGCACATTGCAGGTGAGTGCTCATACCCATTTATTTTGTTTCTTTTTTTTTCTACTTTTGTTTGCTCTCCTCCTTGCATGCAAATTAGACATAGTATATAAAGTACAATAACAGATAAAGGGAAAGAAAATATACAACAATAGATCAAATAAGAGCCAATAGCTTTTGGCTTCACTGAGCACACAAATTATAATTTTATAATAATTGGTGTAATAGAAATAAAAGCAGATAATTTGTTATTATTCTCTATTAACTGTAACATGAAGACTTTATTGAAATTATAATTGTACTGTTTAGTGACATTTACCTAAAATGTGTCTACCTTAAAAGTATTCATTGCTCATTTTGTATGGGAGAGGATCTTAAGCATTCTGGAATGTGAACGTTAGGGTCAAGCATGCTCCCCAAAAAAGGATATATATTTTTAACGAGCAGATCTAAATGTTTGTTTCTAGTGAGTTTAGAAAAAAAATTGCGGGGTCCAAGCATATTGTTCAAGTTATTCACAATAGCCAAACTTTCTATATCTTTCTGTATCATTTATACAAACAGTAAAGAAAATACAAGTCCTGTCAGATGATCCCCCGGATGAACAATGGGATGTGATAAAATAGACCTGCTCATCTTGTAAGACATGTGCAATTTGTTGTTATCAAGTACTGTGTCCATAAGGTCTGCTGACTGATGCGTACCATCTTATTGGACTTGGATACAAATGTATCCTGACTCTCTTTGTGACGCAAGTCGCTTGTGAGCAAAGTTTTTCAACTTGAAAGTTTATAAAGAACCAATTGAGGAGTACGGCATCGCAGGATCATCTTGAAGCCTTCATGCTGATGGCTACGGATAAGGATGTTCTGGTGGCTTTGGACACAGATTGAATCATCGACAGGGTGGCAGGGAAAATGTCACTGATGCCACGTCTTCTGACTACTTAAGGTAGGGTATGTGCTTCTTTTTCAATTCCATCCATGGTCACCGCGCCACGCATTTACCTGTCTGTGTGTGTGTGTGTGTGTGTGTGAGAGAGAGAGAGAGAGAGAGAGAGAGAGAGAGAGAGAGAGAGAGAGAAAGAGAGAGGGGCTTTTTCAGGGTCTTTATGGTGAGATTAAGGGAGAGATGCATTTATTATTAGGCCTGTAAGAGTGCCTGCATTTGGTGCAGACACAAATACAGTGAACATAACCTTCTTGCGTCAATTATTGCGATCACGGAATTGCGAAATCCTGGAGGGACTGGAATTCCAGCAAATACAATAACAGCACACCTGTACTTCTTGCAACACAATGTGAACATTACATTAAGAAATCTGGCCAGGCAAACTTAGTATCTATGAAAAGATACCTGTTTCTAGTTTCATCTGGTGCAATTAGTTTTATGCTAGTATCAAAACGGAGTAATTAATTTTAACGTTGCCACAAAACGCTTGACAAACGCTAAAGACCATACTTTAGTGTTTTAAAACCTGCCTTTCAAAAGTGTTCTACCTTTGCAACACCTACGGTAAATTGTTATTTGGTTTACTAGCTAATGTTTTGGGTGTTTTCATTGTTTTTGCTAATCACGTTATGTTAATATTAACTGCAGTAATGCAACCCCCATCGCTAAACTGGGAATGTTTTGGAAACATTTATTTATTTTTGAGTCACATCATTACAATAATGCAAAGCTGAATTAAACTACCGTAGCCACAGTTTGTATGCCATGCTTACCAGTCAACTTAAAGTTAAGCAGTCTGGGCTGATTTAAAAAAAATCTATAATCATGAGTTCTTCACAGAAATTCAGCAGACTCTAGTCTACGGGTAATTGTCCAGTAGGGTGGAATGGGATATCTTACTTCTATGAACAGAATTAAGTTTGTTAGCTCCGAGGTTGTATGTCTTATTTGTGATCAAAGTAAGTAAATTACATGCTGAATTAGCTGTCAAAGTCAATGAGATTGTGTACATTTGTGATTTGAATTTAATTCCAGTAGCTTTTGAGCTCAGACCCTTCCTTATGTATTCATAGTCAGTGGCAGCACTTATTTTCAAACAGTAATTGTTGCAGATACAGTGCACTTGTGGACAGACTGTTTAGGGAAAAGTCAGTTTGAAAGAAATGAGGGAAAGCATTTTTTTTATGAATCATTCAGTTTGTCTCTCTAATCCCTTTCCCTTTCTCTCCCCTCTTCCCCAGAGAAACAATGGTATCTTAACTCCAGCATGCTAAATCACAGGGCAAACTACACAAAATATAAGTATTGAAGTTTCAGCACTTCACACATTATCAACTACTAATGTGCATGACCTATTATCACTACTTTTCCCCTCTGTCCCCTTTCTCTTCAATCTCTCTTTTCTCTGGCTCTCTTTCTCTAGGTATGTATCTAATGTAATCTAATCATAATCATGTTTATTTATATACATACATACAAATCATCTACATACACATCATATCATGTACTACTACATCATATACTCCGTCATATACATACTACATCATTATCATACGCATCATCACTGAGCCACCGAGCCACCAAACCAATGTAGAGGTATGTAGAACCTCGCGCTCATATCTCACTTGCTGTCAAGGCACTTGATCTGCTCCCAGCATCCAGTCCTAAATGTAGTGACAGTGTAAAGATCAGGGCAAAGCTGAAACATTCAAGTTGTTTTGCAATGGTTGTGAAACTTTAGCAAATAGTTAATACCGTTAGCTCCAATTCTGCTTTAAGCTTGGCAATCAAGGCATCTTTATCCTCCTCCACAGGTCTGAGGCTGTTCCTCAAGGGTACTGTCCATTGCCAGGACTCATTGTCTATGTGGGATAACCCACGGTCGAGAGTGTTGGTGTTCTTGATGCTGTTGCTGGTACTGGGGGCATTCCATTCAATGTCCAAACCACCAAGTCATAACAACAACCACAATGGAGGAAAACAGTCAGAAGTGAAAGAACAGCGTGGCTAAGCAAGTAGCAGACGAAGCCTGTTAAAAAACAGGAGTGAATATTGCCATTGTTTATTTTCATTGCCAATTCCCTGCCTTGGTGGTTTAGCAGATGCCAGTTACCACAGCTTCAGGCTAGATGCTGCTTCAAGGTTCATCAAGACAGTTCATCAAGATGAGCGTCAAGTGTTAGGGTGGGAACTTGACCAACTGAGGGAGAGGAGGGCAGGACTGTTGTGCTAGTGTGCTCCATTAGGCTGTAGTGATGTTTTCTCTGCCATAGCAGTTACACACATCCCCATTTTAATAAATGCGTGAAAACTAGTTAATCACTAATTACATGCTTACCTATGGAGCCCCCCAGGGCTCACGCCGAGAATTTTTTCATTGCGTTTTCTCACAATATGTTTCACGTTACCTCGCAATATTTAGCGTTACCTCGCAATATATGTTTTGCATTCTCTCGCAATAAATATTGCATTGTCTCACACATACTTTTGCTTTGCCTTGCACCTCGTTTCGTATTTCCGCTCCCCCGACCCGTCCCCGTTATTGTATGTATTGCATAATGAATACAGACAGACATGTTGTTGCACACTGTCTGTAGTTATGTTAGTAACTAAAATAGACTCCTACCAAACGATGCATGCTGTTCAGGCTACATTTGATGTGTTCATGTCTGTGCTATTTGTCAGTTCTTGATATTTCTGGTCACCCGAGAAACCAGCAACTAGTACACTTCTGATTGAGCATTTGATAAGTTCTTAAAATGTTATGGAACAGTTTTACAGTTTATACTGACTTGCCACTGTATAATGTTCTGTTTACTGGATTTGATGTTGAATCTGTGCTGTTTGCCACAATTCAAAGGCTCAGTTAATGATTCATTGATTGAGTCGGCTGTCACAATACCCAAAAAACAAAACAAAATACTGTTTACATTGTGTGGTCTTTGTACAGTGTTATTTTTGTATTTAAAGTTTATATAAAATAAATACGTTTCACTTGTGAAATGCTTTTTTTATTTTTATAGTTAACATTTAATGAAGCCATTTATTGTTCATATTATTCTTTGATACCGATACAATAGTAGGGATCTCATCAGGGACTTAATGGAAGAAGAAAAGTATTGCGAGGTAACGCAAAATATATTGCGAGGGAACGCAATGAAAATAATCTTGCCGTGAGCCTTGGGGGGCTCCAGTTGTGAGCGTCTTGACTAATAATTATATGACAGTCATGAATACAGTCAACCACTCTCTCTAATCTTTAGCAACACCACTTATTGGGTCAAGGAAAGGTTTGGAGCAGAAAGATGTTACAAGTCATTTGTTTACAGTCTTGGATAACATCCTGTCTACTTAATGATGGGTAGGTTGCACTAGAGAACAGCAAAATGTACAGATAATGTCATTTATTATGTTGCAATTTAAGTGTAATGATTATTGTAAATACGTTTAATAAAAGGTGTGTGGATATGTGATCATTTTGACACAGTTTTGTCTTCAGCAAGTGAATCGCTGGCTCAATTGGATTCAGGTCAGGTGATTGACTTGGCCATTGCAGAACATTCCACACGCAGTATGCTTCGGGTCATTGTCCAGCTGCACTGTGAAGCGCCGTCCAATGAGTTCTGAAGCATTTGGCTGAATATGAGCAGATAATATTGCCTAAATACAAGGGAACCAGTTCCATTGGCAGCCATACATGCCCACGCCATAACGCTACCACCTCCATGTTTCACTGATGAGGTGGTATGCGTTGGAGCATGAGCAGCTCCTTCCCTTAGCCATACTCTTCTCTTCCCATCATTCTGGTACAAGTTGATCTTCGTCTCATCCGTCCATGTTGTTCCAGAACTGTACAGGCTTCTTTAGATGTTTTTTGGTGAACTCTAATCTGGTCTTCCTGTTTTTGAGGCTCACCAATGGTTTATATCTTGTGGTGAACCCTCTGTATTTACTCTGGTGAACTCTTGACACAGATACGCCTACCTCCTGGAGAGTGTTCTTAATCTGCCCGACTGTTGTGAAGGGGTTTTTCTTCACCAGGGAAAGAATTCTTCTGTCATCCACCACAGTTCTTTTCCGTGGTCTTCCGGGTCTTTTGGTGTTGCTGGCTCACCAGTGCGTTCTTTTTAAAGAATGTACCAAACAGTTGATTTGGCCACACCTATGTTTTTGCCATCTCTCTGATGGGCACTTGGACTTCATATTGAGAGTTGACAACAGATTCTAAATGCAAATACCGCACAAATAACGAGGGAATAACACACACCTGGCCATGGACCTGCCATTGTCCAATCACTTTTGAACCCCTAAAAAAAAAAGGGGGGGCCCACATAAAAATGGTTGTAATTCATACATTTGTTTGCCTGATTTGGATGTAATTACACTCAAATAAAAGCACATCTTGATTGTTTCATTTCAAATCCATTGTGGTGGTATACAGAGCCTTCATACCGTTCATATGGGTCTTTTATATATCTTCTCCTCCTCCTCCAGCCTGTCCGTGAGGTCAGAGGTCATCTTTTCTCCATCTCCATCTCCAAGGCAACGCTCACATCCGCCTGACACTGCTGGTACTCGTTCTGCAACCCCTCCAGTATGCTGCGCAGCACATTCCGCTCCTCTTGGAGGGCAGCACAGACACACCCCGGTCTCCGTTTCAGGGCCTCTGTTAGCCCTTTCTTCTACAAGCTTCTTCTGGAGGGCCTCTGCTTGTGTTGCTACCGTCTTCTGGTGGCTCCACCTTTAACCGTTGCGCTACTGCATTCATTCCGCCGATGGCAACAGTCATTTCAGGTGCCATTCTGAATGGAGGCTTGAGTTGCCCTCAAAACACCTTCAGGCCCCATCAGTGCCCCGCTGACAGATGCTTGGCTCCTTCCTTTCCCAGCCAGGTCAATGTGTCGGGGCTCATTAACCAGTACTCTGGTTTCCTTCTCACAAAAACAAACATTCTCAACAATGTCAAAACCCACAAAAACTACATCATCTGGCTTCTCTCCTTTTCCAAAAAAATAAATACAAATAAACTCTATACCATACCCCAGCCTCAGTTTGATCACCAAACCTGCATTCTCCACCATATGTAGCAAGCCTGGCATGAGAAGATGGCATCTGGGGTACAAATAGGCTGGAAGCACGGTTGTGGTGGTCAAAACAAGAGTCTTTATTAACTAATAGGGAAAGGGAAGTGGGAGCAAACAAACCGGAGGTTCTTCCCGTACTGAGTTACGGCACTTCCCATTAGGCCGGGCAGTGGTTGTCGTTTTCCTCCTTTCCAGGTTCAGCGGCCACTCTATTTCATCCACCTATTGATTTTACTGATCTTAGTGGTTATTTCTGGCTTTTAGTCTGTTTTAACATTACCTACACTACCATGCAAATCACGGCCGGTTTTACTGTGTTTTATTTATCTGGACTGTAACGGGCTTAAGGGGTTAACAGTCTTAGCTTAAGCCTGGTGAAAATGTCCCACTTATTGAGCTTTGTCCAACCAACTATAGTTTGTTCAATTCCCATAGGTTAAACGGCTGCGGTGGTGGTCTGGTTGTGGTTTTCGAAAATAATCTTAAATCTGGTCACATCAACATTGATGTTTTTAATAGTTTTGAGGTGCTCATGTTTAAAGTCAAAAGTGACAATCCTGTCTGCTGTATTTTAATCTATCGCCCTCCAAAACCGAATAGTTTTCCGACTTGATATCATCCACTATCAAATACAATAAAGTTATCATCGCTGGCGAACAATGATGACCCTCCACAATAATAAGATCAATAATTTGTACAATTGTGGTCTGTATGTGTATGAAATTAAATTGTTATATTCACATAAATGATATATTCTAATAGAAAAGAGGGATGACTGATGAAAAAACATCATTAAAAGAACGACAGGGCAAATCTAACTATAACGGAGGACCAGGACCACAAAAACAATTTTTCCCACCGGCCGGTCCGGGTGAAGGCCCGGTCTGGGTGAAGGCCCGGTCCAGGTGAAGGCCAGGCCGGGATGAGGTGGCCGGTTGCGGGCCTTCCGCCTGACACTTCCCCCTGTTAAGTGAGTACCGGTAGCTCCTATCGTGAGAAGCGTTGGTTTGGAGCAGAGAAACTGAAATAATATTTAATCTATTGCCCTACACGCACTTCGAACAATCAGAAGGGGCCGGTGAAACGTATTTTGATGTTTTCCAAACTCTTATCGCTTAATGTGTAACTTTGGTACTGTAACGTTAAGCCGAGGTTACGAGACCATAAATAAATACTGTATAGGCCTAGTTTTCTTCCTCATGAATCATTTAATGTGGGACACTTTCAGTGTACTGGTGTGAATGTTTGCGGGTGGAAATTCGATTGCTTTGTGAAACTTGATTAGTTGTGGCAGAAATAAACTGTTATTCAACTGTTTCAAATGTAAAAATGCACTAATAACCTGTCATTTTAATTTGTCTAATTCAATTCATGCATGTTATGCCTACATTACATAAATGAAATAGTGTCAGACAATGATATGCAAACTGAAAAATAAACGAGTTCTGTTAAATATATACTGTTCGTTTTTATTTCTGAAATGTATTAGAAGTTTGGAAGTAGACTAGTATGTTTGTTTCTTAAAAGAAATACCAAAAGTGATTGAATGATGAATCCCAGGGGACTAGGCTCTATGCCTGTTGTGTAAAAATGATAATCTGACTGGATTCAAAGCCGCCCCACCTAGCGGAAAAGTCACGACACGCCACTGTTCATTATCAATATATGAAAGAACTTAACCAAAACATTAAGGATGCGAGAGCTACCTACTTTGCTGAACTGATTAACACAAATAAGAATAAACCTAGATTTTTGTTTAGAACCATTAACCGTCTGGTGTCTGAAACCCCAGTTGTTGTTCCTGTTACCTCTGTTGTGGAGTGTGCTTTTTTTTTTGCCTTCTTTGTTGATAAGGTCAATGGTATTAGGTTAAATATAACACCTTCTGCTCCTTCCTCTGACTTAGCTGAAATATCCTATACTCTCTTGTTTTAATTTTCACACATTTCACTGCTAGAACTTACAATATCTCATATGCGCCTGTCTTCCAGTCCTCTGGACATAATTCCCACTACATTTCTGAAAGACGTCCTGTCAGCCATCAGTCCCATGTTACTCTTTATTGTAAACGAGTCCCTGATTTCTGGTTGTGTCCCTGATTATTTTAAGCGAGCCACTGTACAGCCTCTCTTAAAAAATACCTAACATGGATCCAGCTCTTCTACAGAACTATAGAACCATTTAGAAATTACCTTTCATCTCCAAAGTTGAAAAAATAGTCGCTAAGCAACTCCAAGCTTGTGCTCCTTGTAAATGGATGAATTAGTTCAATCCTGTTTCTTTCAATTAAGAAACATTGCTAAAATCTAATTGTCTTTGTCAGAAAAGGATATGGAGCGAATCATTCATGCTTTCATTACGTCACGCTTAGATTATTGCAATATTGGCTGTCCCCTTTTTAAGACTTTGCACTCTTAGCTCCCTCCCTCTGGAACCGCCTCCCATCAGCCATTAGATCGGCAGCATCTGTTGAATGTTTTAAACGACACACTTTTGTGCTGAGGTGTAGTGTATGGAAGATGATATACAAATAGATAGGTTGAGGCTGTGCAAGAACATGCAAAATAGCAGCCTCTACTGGATTTCAGGGGCAAAATGATGGAGCGACACCTGAAACACATACTATAAGCTTACTACTGTATATCAATGACATACTATCTCTCAAATCTACCCATTTCACCCGTAATGTTCCCCTCCATCACTCACAACCCATACATCTCCTTAAAACTATCTCCACCCCCTTGCCTAATCAAGACTGTCGCAGAGACTACAATAAAAGAAGAGAAGAGCAAAAAGAGTGAGAGAACAAGATAATTGTTGATTTGCAAGCTGATTTCAAAAGTGATCAAGAAGCAGTTGCTAGTTTTGTAGCTTTGACAGGCAGTGGGCACAAAGTAGCCTAATGCCTCTTGCGCATTTTCTCATCCACTAGTGATTGTGGGGGCGCACCTGTGCGATGTCAATCACACAAACATCCTGCATTAGATTAGATCTTGCCAGACGTCAATCAAGCACAAGAGTATTCTCTGTAGGATTAAGCTGCTATTAAATTGGCTGCACTGAGCAAGATGAACTGTGGAGCAGAGAAAGTAATGTAAGCCGAAGGATGGAGGAGCAGAGAGGGAGGAGGAAAAGGCAGTGGATAATGGGCCCTGTCAGAGAGAGAGAAAAAATGTGTGATGCTGTGTTTAACTTTGATAATTACATCCCTGGTTGTGTGAAATGAGGAAAACTTCAGGGAATTATTCACTGAGCTGTAATTAATTTCACTGTGAAACTTTAAATCGGCTAAATAAATTGCTTTTCTCAATTAGCTTTCCTTGACTCCTCCTTTCCTCTTATTTATTTATTGTAGCTTAACTTTACAAAATAGGACATTTTAGGGCAGTTTTAGAAACTTGTTTTAAAAAGCTATTAATTGTCTGTCCTTCATTATTATTTAAAACATACTCACACTTATGTAATACATGCAAATATATGTGTTTGTGTGTAGTACATTATGTGATTGTATATGATGCATGCAATGTAAAGCCCTTTGAGACATACTTGTATAAAAGGGCTATATAAATAAAATAAAAAAATTGATTGATTGATGTATTATTATCCGTCATCTAAGTAGGCAATATTTAGGGGTTCACAATTCAAGTAATATTTTTAAATGTGTGGTAATTATTAATAATCAGAAAGGGGCGTTATTATGGAAAAATGTCAGACCAGCTTCCTAAGTAGGATGAATAGTGTAAATGTAAACAGCAGTTTACAAAGTTGCTCATGAATCTTAAGTGACTATTCCCTTTTTAGAATGCCTCTGTAACATTAAAATTTCATCAGCAAACCAATTACATTTCACGTCTCACTTAGACTCAAATATAAGTGTAATATACTGTCAGGAGTTCTGCTATGGATTTTGAATTGAATCTGAGTTAGCTCTGAGAAGCTAGTCTTATATGAATTCTAAAACCTGGCTCCTTATTAGTGTTCACTAAGATGCACCCAAACAGCAGGATTGGTTTGTATTAGTAAATAATTAACATTGTTATCTGTCTATTGTAATATTGCCAAAAAACATAGTTATTTAAGTTGAAATCATTGAATGAATTGAGTACTGACAATATACATATATACATACTGTAGATCTATACTGTAATGCTGCACCATGCTCTGGTGTAATAACTGCAAATTTGCTGTTAATATATTTAATTTGACCTATTACTTCAACCCTTGGCACAGCAACTGCTATTTAATTATTTTACTATTGTTCCACTTAAAAAAATTGCATTTTCAGAAAGTAAAGAGACAACTAGTCTTTTGAAGCAGTGCATTGAGAGATGAGGAAATACTTTTCCTGTGTCTCAAAGGTGCAAAAATATTAAAAGATACATAATGTAATTAATGTTACAATCCAACTACATTAGCGAGGCATCTCAATTACCTCAGACACTACAGGTCTTTTGAGATTGATAAATATCATTAAATTAATCTGTGTTTGCATTCAAGTGCATCTGCCGTATCAGAGAAAAGTGAGGTAGATCACCCTCCACTTTCATTTTCTCATTTTTTGCGCAAATAGGTATCTGATGTTCACCACGTACTGTCATTGTCTTTGAGATGCAACAACAGCGATGTATTCAGTAATTTATTTTCATAATTATTTTAAAGCGCACCAGCAACTTCAAAGTCCCTGTTGTCGGAAGGCATTGTCTCTTCCTACTGTTGTGTCTCCAGTCTCTTGCCAAACCCCTCCTGCCAAACAAATAGAATCAAATGAATTGCTAAGGAGACTCGCAGCTGGCAGGAAGTGGCTGAGGCAGGAAATGACTGCCATTAATATGCAATATATCATTCAAAGCATAGATTTACTATTAGACAAAATTATCAAGTAACTGAATGAATTGTATACATGGAAAGTTTTCTGAACCAATTGGAATGTCTCTGTGTGTGTGTATGTGCGTGCTTTTTTCATTAGACCAGTATATGATCATTTGAAAATAATAACCGACAATATGTTGTCAGTTGTGCTGGCGGAGTCTTGGGGTTATCCCCAATGAGACACTAGATGTTAGTGTTGAGATTGGACGTGCAAGCATGTGTATATTTACTGCCACTCCAATAATGCTTACTCCGAAGCACGTAAACAGCGCTAGCACACTTGTTCCATACATTGCTATTGCTGCTGTTATGTAAAAGACATCACTTTGTGGTTTTTTTCCCAGGAAAGCACCTACCAGACCCTGGATGTTTAGAACATGTAGGATGTAAAAGCTTTCATGAACTGGGTATAGGTTGAATCACTATTGTGTTACATCAAACGGCAATAAAATGGACATGTATTTATATGAACAATTAGCAGATTAATACTAAATATTTTCTATCTACACTAATGTTCCTTTGAGAAAATAGTTATAAAAAATTATGATATGCCTTTTTTAACCATTTAAATGTGCAATAAAATGCAGGTCTAATATCCCTTTGTATAGGGGCGGCAGTAGCTCAGGAGGTAGAGCTCCCGTCCCGCAACCGCAAGGTCGGCGGTTCGAGTCCAGCTCCTCCCGGCGATAAATCTGTAGTGTCCTTGAGCAAGACACCTAACCCCAAAAGACACCTGCTCCCCGGGCGCCATAATGGCAGCCCTCTGCTCCGGGCCCCCCTAGCATGTGTGTGTTGTGCAATTACTTGTGTGTATCCGGGGGGGATCCGTGATGGGTTAAATGCAGGGAATAATTTCACTCGGTGTGTGCGGTGCTCTGTGCATGTGTGTGACAATAAAGGATACATTATTATTTATTATTATTATTAAGTAAGGCACAACACACTTTCCCTGGATATAATCCATCACATAGTGTGTAGTTGATGTGAGGACTGTTATGCACCACACTTACTCGTATTGAATCACATGCACGGACACATTAACAAACACACAGAGTTAAGAACTTTTTTCTGTATGTGTGCCTGGCGTCTTGAAATGTAATGAGTGGGGAAAGTCTCACAGTGCACAGTGCTGTGCTATCTGGCTACCACAGCTAAATCTTTGTCAAGCATGAGAGAACAAAAATACATTGCTGGAGTGGAAGGAAAAATACCATTCCAGTCTAGTGGGAGATAATGCCACCTTTGGAGCCAGCCATGGACCCAATGCAAAATTCAATACAGGTAACTTAAAAAAGAATTTGGCCCAGTTTCAAGCATTTACTGTATGTCTGGACAATCTGAAGTATGAATAAAACCATGATACAAAATGTGTAGGCAACCACCAGTCATGAAGTCATGTTGCAACGGGTAGAAGACTGAACAAAAACTAACAGGAATTGTAATGATTTACAACGTCTCTATCTTCTATATCTCTTTCTCTCTAACACACACACGGAAGGACACACATGCATCTACACGCACACACACACACATACATACACACAGTAAATAACAGTGTGCCTTAGATAATGCTTCAGGCAATGACCCTGATTGCTGAGGCTTTGTTGAGTTGAGCGGAAACACATAGCCAGTGGTGCATAAATGAAGCTCAGGGGTAAGAAAAGCAAGACACATAGGTCAGAGGTAAAGGGCAGGGTTGGCCTAGGTCAGAGGCAAGGGTACAATTTAAAGCCTGTTTCTATTGTGAATGTACTAGGTTTATAATTCTACAAAATGTGTTATTTTGGCTACATTATATTCACTTAAATTCTACTTATCGGCACTTAATGCATTTGGCATAGCAATGCAATCAATTCCTGATTAAATAATGTATCCTCTTTTGCAAAATGCTGTTAACACATTTTCACCCACCAGTACTCATTTTCTGTCAAAAGAAGTAATCTGAGCAACCCTTTTATCAGCTACCCACTCACCACCACTATAGATAAATCCCTTCTTTTTTTTAAACCATGGCGCTTATCAAAAACAAAAATTAGATAAATCTGCTCATCAGCGGGGATCACTGCTCCATGTATATATATATATATATACACATTTGCCTCAGAAGTAAATGCAAGTAATAGTTAGTATATTGTATTAATTTCCATGGGGCAAGATGAGGATTTCATATGATTAATGGTGTCTGTTAGAGTGGGAGGGGAAATTGGCTTAAAACTGCTGAGAGCGGAAGGGCATACTGGTGGGACAGATGCATTACACAGCTACTGGGTGCAATCTGGTGTCTGATGTTCTCAATTTAAAAAAATAAAATAAACGAAATATTCCTCACACTGTTCTGGGGAAGCCTCAATAATGTCGCTAGAGGAGGGGGAAATGATAGAGTTTATTACATTAAAAATAACCCTGGAATTGTGGGAATTTCTAGCGACAATAGAGAGTATGTTGTCCTCGCATCCTTTACTGCTCTCTGTAAGGATGTCCAAATTGAGTTGAAGATTGTTGGCTTTCCATTTACGTTCGGCTTGTCTATATTTCCTCTTTAGAGCCCACATGTGTTCGTTTAACCAGGGACGTTCTTTAGGTCAAGCCTTTCTGTTTTTTAAACAAGCTATGGAGTCTAAAATGGCCAGGCACACTCATTGACTAGTTCCTCAGTGTGAAGGTGACGTGGCTCATCAGGATTACTGTTGGTAGCGGCAAGGAAAGCTTCACAGATTTTAGTAGCAGTTTGAGTCACAGATGCCATGTGGGAGGCTTTGAAATAGGGGAGGAAAATAAAACCTTAAACACAATAGCTATATGATCAGAAACAAGCATCCTCTAAAACCAAATCTTGAGGAATAAAACCAGACAGAAATACATCAAGAGTATGACCTTTCATGTGAGTGGGGCCTGTCACATATTGCCCCAGATTAGAGGATTTTATCAAATGAATATAGTCATGGCTAAGATTAAGGGACAGACAACAAACAAGAATATTAAAATCACCTAAAATGAGAATTCATAAATGGACATGATAATATAGGAGTTCAGCAAATTCATCAATAAAAGTCTTATTTCATTTCGGGGGTCTGTAGACTTAAAATACATAAAACAGGGGAGTTGCAGGAGATTAAAAAGACGAGATGCTCAAAAGAGCTAAAATTGCCAAAAGCGACAGGCAAGCTGCAACAGAGTGAACTTAATGGATGTATCAATGGTAGCTGTGCACAGAGTAGGCAGGGGTTGAATAGTGATGACATTGTTTTAGTTTAAATAGTTAGTAGGCGGGTATAACAGAATGTCTAACAAAGATGTGGACATGAATGTGGTAGGAGTTGCAAGACTGTAAGTACAGGGGAGGTACTAATGATTGGGGATGCACAGTGCACAGTTTGATCCGGGGTTGGAGTCCGACCTATTAACTGGTTATTATGAATTATGTCAAAAGCATGGATATTGCAATAGGGAGCCGAAGCGGAAGTTTAGGCCAATGCCTGACGTGGTTGACTTGGGGCTAACTGGCTAGCGCAATTTCCCATTGACCGCAAATTCTGTCTTCTGCAACTAAACAAAGCAACGCATGGTGTTGAGATTCACCTCTTGGTAAATTACGTAGTATAAGCTTTTAGATGATTTGCGCATTCCTGTTATTTTAGGGTGGAGAAATGTACAGAAAATACTTGTAATGATGGAGAACTACATTGTAGCATGTACTAACTGTTGACAGCAGGGCTGAACCTCCTGAGTAGAGAGTAGATGGTGTCGTTCATGGGAAGGTTTTCACCTCTTGAGATGCAATTTGGGACTAAAGTACGAGTTCAGGCTCACGACAATAACTGCTGACATCTGTGAAGCTGTAGCTATCTTGCTACTGTAGCTTGTTCCCTTTGCAGGAGATGGAACATTTCCAACTAGCTACATCAGCACCCAAGGTCTGAAAAGACACCATAGAGAGAGTTTTTGGTTAATTTACGTGTGTATGCGAATTATGGCTCAGAGTAATGTCCAAACCTGAATTGAGTTAATCAAAGTTTTGTCTAGTCATCATCCATTGGTGTCTCTGAGTCTGTGAACCTCCACAACTGGTGCCGAAACTCAGGATCCATGGATGATGCAGATGTTCTACCAGCCCGTAGTAGCCAGTGCGCTGTTCTTTGCTGTGGCGTGCTGGGGAGGCGGCACCGAGGCGGCACCAAGGCGGGTGATGCCAACAAACTGAATAAGCTGGTGAAGAAAGCCAGCTCTGTTGTAGGACTCTAACTGGACAGTCTGGGTGTAGTGGCAGAGAGGAGGATGATCCTGGAGAACCTGTCTCACCCTCTCCATGGTGAGCTGAGGCTGATGAGGAGCACCTTCAGCCACAGGCTCATCTGTCCACGTTGTAGGATGGAGCACCTTCAGCCACAGGCTCATCTGTCCTCCTTGCAGGATGGACTGCCTCAG
>OMOT01068634.1:0-11714 GCA_900312575.1 Acanthochaenus luetkenii | reverse complement strand
CCCGCGCCTAGAGGCGAACCCACTGGCTGGAGGAACCGTCCGCCCGAACACCGGCATAAGCCGGCCGGCGGGGCCCCTCCAATGGTCCGACCCAGAGCCGGTCACGGCGCACCGCCGCGGAGGAAATGCGCCCGGCGGGGGCCAGCCAGACACGGGGAGAGGTCCCACGAGTCCATCTACAAATGAGTGAGTGAAGCTGTGAATAACAACTTGGAAGTTGTAACAGTGTTGCTGTGTTGATGCTTTCCGGCTCTTTGTTGTGATTCCAATGGCTCTATAATTGTTGATAGTATGACAATAGTTTGTTGTGGATGTAGGCCTAATTGTAAAATAAACATGCTTGTTGGATGGCTGGATGGCTTGCAGACATGGTCGAGTTGGTAGTATTGAGTTGGCTATTTGAGTAGCTAGCTAGCTGATGCGCCCGGCTGGGATATTTATTTATTTATTTATTTATTTTGTGGGGGGGGGGTATTGAAGGCCCATTGTGAGAGGGCACGGCCCGCCACTGATAATTTCCCACGGCACACCAGACAATATCTCGCGGCACAGTGGTTGAAAAACACTGATATAGGCAACGGAGGCTCTCCACACTGCCAGGGCTTCATTCCTCTCCTCTGTCCTTATTCTCCTTGACTTGTCTGCTGCGTTTGACATACTTGACCACCAAATCCTTCTCTCGATCCTATCTGAACGTGGCATTACAGGATCTGCACATTCCTGGTTTACATCCTACTTGGCAATATGCTCGTACCATGTCTCATGGAGGGGATCTCTGTCCAGACCATGCACTCTTAACACTGATGTCCCTCAGGGCCCGGTCCTGGGGCCCTTACTGTTCTCCCTGTACAATAAATCCCTTGGCCATGTGGTCTTCTCTCATGGCTTCTCCTATCACTGCTATGCTGATGACACTCAACTCTACCTCTCCCCCCCTCCTCAGAAATACAAATTGATGGATGCGTCTCTGCATGTCTTAAAGATATTAGTGCTTGGATGTCTGTGCACCACCTCAAGCTGAATCATGACAAGATGGAGCTTCCATGGAAAAAACTGTCCTCACACTGACCTCTCCATTACTATTGAGAACACCACAGTGTTGCCCTCTCTGACTACCAAGAACCTTGGGGTGATCCTGGACAGTACATCGAACTGCCCCTTTGTATCTACAATCACTGATCAGGTTCCAAACTCCAGCCCATTCGCTCCGCTCCTGCACCCTTGAATGTTGCCTAGCCTCTCCATCGCTAAATGGACTCATCCCAAGCATGACTCTTCTTATACCTGGCAACACAATCGTGGAACGAGCTCCCCCCTTCTGTCAAAACAGCTGAATAATTACCCATCTTTCAACTGGACCCCACTTGCATTGACCTATCTTATCTCATGTAAGGATCTCCATCTCCTCTTATTAAAAATAAATAAATACATCTGATTCTACCAATGCTACTTATTCCTATTGAAGGCTTAGCTGATGAAGACTGTGATATATGGTTGGTTTGACTACTGTTGACAAAATGTACTTATTGTAAGTTGCTTTGGACAAAAGCTAAATGACATAATGTAATGTAATGTAATGTAAAATCATACAATCAAGCTCAACCACCGTTGAGCTTGATTGTATGATTACCATCAGGTGGTGTTGTCTATATAACCTACCAGGACCTGTTGTTGGCCAAAATGCTATCAAATACAGAACATTCTCTATGAAGCTAGAGTGTGTAATACACTTTTTCTTGTTGTCTATTTCCAGTGATCAGCACCCGTCTACAATTTTCACATTACTAATATTACAATGTATGTACTAATAGCCTCTGGTTTCTTAGAGGTTTGACATGTAATACAGCACAACTCACCATCTATAGAGCCAAAGATCAGTAATTGTGACACAAAGTGTCATGAAATGTTAAAAAAGGACTTCAGATTTAATCTTCTGTGTTGCTGTTACAGAAGTGGACTATATACATTTAGCATTCAGCATTTATGGGTATCATTTTTGTTGATATTAAATCTAAACCATAGCCATTACCTTTAAAACTTTCAAAAAGTAGTTAACTGCTAATTGTCTTAGTAGGGCAGTATAGTATATATATATACAAGGGCACTAGCGTCATGCCTATACAATCTGAGTGGGCATGTGCCCTTTCAAATATGTAATATCAGACATCTCTCAAATATATTCATGATGATGGTCGGGGAAGGTGACCCATCCCTCTAGCACCTTCCTCATGTTTTTAGTGCCACAACCAGAGTTGGCACCATGCAAATATAGTTATCGTCAAGCTGGCAATAACTGGGTTTACATGCCGTCTATTGATTTGCAAACATGTTGCCATCTTTGTATGAATTTGTGTCCCTTGAGACATTTGGGGTGCACCACCTACAAACAGACCTCTTTGTCTGAGCTGCTCTGTCCAATTTTTTGTTGTCAGGTTGTGTTTATCCGGTTTCCATGGCAATCATCTTTACTACTGTGTTTCTACATGTGTGAGATGCTGTTGACCTTGACCCCCCTTAGGGTTTTTTACTCTGTAAAGCACAACAGCGAACCTTCGCACGGCAGGTCAAGAACGTCCTAAGAGACTGAGCATTTCCTCTTTTCTACATCACCGTAGTATGTTTTTCAGTAAAAAGGGGTTTTCTGCACACACCACATTGACAGATTTCATGAGTCTTAACACATGCAATACTCACAAACCACCGACCTGAATTACATGGAGTGCTGATATAGGCAGCCCTATTTGGTATTGTTTAACTCCACCTTTATGAGCGGTGTAGTTTTGTTAAGATCAAAGAACCACAGCGTCTGCTCTCGTATAACAAACAGGTTTATTGTCTTCACAGTTCCTTTTATCAGTGCAGCGCTATGATACTTCTGTGTCTCAAATCTTCAGACTGAAGCTGCCACAAGCTCAGATCAAGTTACCGGTATATTTTGTTATGTAATACCAGGATCGTACACATTAGATACTATACTGCAGTTTCACTGTCTTTACCAGTGATTGGCAACGGGCGATCACACTTCTTAAATCAAGCCCCCAAATAAATGTATTGTCTATACAGTATGTGCAGTAATATAGTAATAATAACCAAGGGAGTGCTCTTTACTGCTTTACTACCTTGTGGAGTGACTTAAGCGTCTCTTGAACGTCCCCAGGCTCACCCCGAAGAACGTCCACCAGAGGCCCATGGTGGCCCTGCTGTGTGGGCCCCACGTCCAGGGGGCCCAGGGCATCAGCTGTGGCCGACACTTGGCCAATCATGAGGTGGAGGTGATCCTGTTTTTGCCCAACTTCGTCAAGATGCAGGAGTCCGTCACCAACGAGCTCAACCTCTACAGCAAGACCAGTGGCAAGCAAGTGGCCAATGTCAAAGGTGCTCTCCAATAGAGTAGTAGTATTTAGATGACTAAAGCCCTGTCCACACAAAGCTGATTTCACCGGAGGTCTGGTAATGCAGTTTTCAGCAGTGGAAGTCAGTGACATGTCCTGTAGTAATAACCAACTCCCACCCTCCTCTGCCAATTCCATCACCATCCAGATCAACTGTCAGTACTTAGTGTGGTATCTTTCTTTTTTTAAACACCTCACATTTTTGGTTTTGTGGAGCCTTTAAAATCTGATCCCACAAAAACAGTGGCTTTTATATTTTAAGTATTTTTGTGTCTGTTGAAAAGTTGTAGGCGGAAGTCGTGCACAACATATTTCTCAGTCATTTTAGAGAATAATATCACAATGTATTTATCTTGTGTGGATCATTCCTTGAAATCACTGGTATTCCATGTAAATAACTACATTATTCACATTGTTCTGTAAAACTAATCTAGTTTGAAGTGACTAACTTTCTTGGGGTACAGGAATGTTTTACCCCTCATCTTGGGAATGTAACATTCACCCGTGTACTTTATTTTTGGCTGCTTACAACATAACCTACCATAATACAGCCTAATTGATGCTTATTCTACTGTTGCACTCATTTGAACAAGCCTCAGGCAAATGTGCAAAATGTAATGACACTGGTATAACTAGGTGTGAGCGCTGATCCGTAGCCAAACTTCATATGTATGAATGCGTGTGTGAATGGGTGAATGTGAGGCTAACTGTAAAGCGCTTTGGGCGTCTGAAAAAGACTGTAAAACGCGCTGCATAAATGCCGTCCATTTACCATTTTACCATATGTAAACATAATTCAGAGATTGACTAGGATCAATGTCCTGTTGGAACAGATCTACACTGCGACAATGTTGCCATCTAGTGGAGTTGCACCATGTAAAAGCAGCGGGACTTCTGCCCGAAAGCTCCAGCTGTCCCAATATTTCTCAAGCGCTCTACTAGAACGTTTCGCAGTTTCATCGCTGTAAAATGCCAGAGAAATGAACCAAATGTGAGCCACGTATCATCACTCTTGATCTTAGATGCTGCTTTATGGATGGTGTCTGTATTCCAGTGGTGTCCAGCCACGTGCCATGGAGGGCGAAGAGTCTGCAGCTTTTCCTTCCAACAAACACCACAGCAGCTGATTTCACAGATTAGCACATGACTGGACACCACTGATGTATTCCAGCTGTTTGCTGTTTAGTACAGGGTGTCTGTGAAGTCTGGAATGGCAGGGATATGGTCCAGTTTTTCTTCTGCACATGTTTTCCCTGCACACACTAGTTGTCAGGATGGCCCGGTGGTCTAAGGCAGCAAGGTTTCTGGTCTTTGAATGGAGGCGTGGGTTTCAATCTCGTTTCTGACACGTTCTCGACTCCCTGTAGTTAGCAAGTTAGGGAGCGTCTTTATTCCTGCTGCATACTGTTTAGTAGTTAGGTCATTTCTGGTATTGTATATTACTTACGCGTTTTATTTGGGAAAGCGTTAGACACTGCCTTTACTCCTGCTGGCTACTTTTTGGTAGGTAGTATGTACTGTGTTTTTAGACATAGCCCGTGGTCTTTATTTAACACCCCCCACCCCTGTGTTGTCCTGTACAGCTTAATGGATCGAGCAGAGCACCAGCACCACCAGGTTCCTGAGTTCAATTCCCAAGAATGCACCAAGAATGTTCACTTGTGGTATTATGAGGCAACTTTGAATCAGTGCATCCAGCAATTGTATGTTATTCTTTTCTTCTCCTCTTCCTGTGTCTCAGACCTGCCTGCAAGCCCCGTTGACCTGGTCATCAACTGCCTGGACTGCCATGAAAACCCACTGCTGAGGGAGCAGTACTGGTACCAGTCGGCCACTGACTGGGCCAACCAGAACCGGGCCCCGGTCCTCAGCATCGACCCTCCACTCGGCGAGCAGCACCAGGCCATCGAGGCAAAGTGGACCCTCTCTTTAGGCCTGCCTCTGCCTTTGGCTGAGAGCGAGGGCAGGGTCTACCTCTGTGACATTGGCATTCCTAAGCTGGTGTTCTGAGAAGTTGGAATCAGCTACCACTCACCCTTTGGATGTAAATTTGTCATCCCTCTGCACTCGGCATAGCTGGGCACCCACTGGCTCCACGACCCCAAAGCAGGGGCCCATTCTGACTTCAGCACAATAGGACAATAGAGGGAACGGTATGTTTCCCCAGATGGGGTATGAGGCGCCATTGTGCGAGTGCCAATAGTTGGAGAGCAACAACACGGCCAAAACAATGTTCAGTCAGAAAATTTGGGGGCATCGCCTGAAACACTGAATTGTGCTAGCGGTGTAGGTTTTTCCTCTTTCCCATTGGAAACTCCTCGGGGTGGGGGTCCTCTATGTGTTGCGTGCAACACCTCTTGTTTTTGAAAGGGAAATGTTTCCTGTTCTTTTGGGTGTTTTGATAAGGGCTCTGTGTCGCTCACCAAGCGTGAATATGTTTACAAAATGCTGACCACTGTGAGTCTCTATCTATGACCTCTGACCCTGTGGCCAGTCAGCGGGCCAGAGACACAGTTCCTGTTTCCTCTTTTGGATTGCGTGTGGAGACTGGTCCTGACCTGAGCACAGGTCAGCCTAAAGCTGAGTGCTAACCCATATCTACCCCATAGTTCATTTCCATGTCCAGTGTCTTTCAGTTTGATGCGGTTGTCTTACTAACTGTCTAACTAGCCTTTTGGCTAGTAATGGTTGTATCAATTTTCACTGAAAAAGTAACATTGTCATAATATATATATCACATTTTTGTATTTATTTTTCAACACGCCTCAGGATTTTTTTTTGAATTTGTTAAAAAGAAAAAATGGAAACAGGTTATTTTTACATTTATCTGATTGCGCCCTTTTTCTGCACTGGTGTCAGACACCTATAAGGTTCAATATTCTCTGTAGCTCTGGAAGGCCTACAGATTAGGCAGCGTCTCGAAGCACATACCTAGGAGCACAAAATATATGGAGATTAAAATGTACATGTTCATCTCCAGTGATGTTACTTTAGTTAGATGTAGTTAAACCAAATTATTAAATCTAATTCATTTTGACATAGATTAGATTCAGCCACTCTCTCTGAAATAACCACTTAATTCCTTCGTCTTTGTTCAGCGTAGTGATCCTGTTGTGTGAAAACCTTCGATCAGCGAAATGTCAACTTCTCAGGAACTAAGAAAAACAGCCTTGTTTTTATATTGGCAACTATTTCAACTATCATTTTTGAAATGATGCAATGGGTTTTCAAAGGATTCTTAAGCCCAAGAGTCATGAAGTTCTTTTTCAGCCTCTGGAGGAGCATGTAATCCTTCAAGTAAAAACATGAATATGACCAACTCTGGAGTCACATGGTTTTTCATAGGGTTTGCAGGGTTCTTATTTGATTGAGTCCTTTTTAGTCTGAGCTCATGCCTGAAATGCACTGTGTTACAGTGAGAAATGCAATTTCCTGGGAAATCAGGACGGTCTTGAAAATGTAATCCTTAGATGTACCTCACCCAACAACATTCTGTAAACACATCCGTGATTGCCAGTCCTTTTGCCCAAGAGCTATCCACGATGTCTGAATTATTTCTTTAAAAATGATGAATGACTTCCAAACATGCTTGCCAATCTTGACTTTGTCATGGCCTGGATCAGACATGCTGTGATGGGAGTTTTGGGAAATTGGTTCGGTATTATGTTTCAGCCCCATTCTCCAGGAGCACAGGTCATTATTTTTGCACTTATTGCCTATTTTGTGAGAGCTACTCTATGTGGCTGATATTTACGACCTTTTTAGGTCTTTCTCCATGCTCCTCACTTTATCCCTCAACTCGAGGGGTTCCAGGACATCAGATCACCAGCATGTGTCTTTCGTTTTTTTGTTGATCACACTTAACCCTCTGTTTATTGGCCACGGTTTAATGGTCTCATATTTGTATGTCGAGTGACCATTTAATACATTTTTGCTGTCAGTAGTGTGTATGCATGCCATGTGCACTGTGCCTCAATTGGATAAGGAACTGATGAAAGATATGTAATTTAATGTTTGCTAATGAGGACGTTAAGTGCACCTCAAATTTGTGGACAAAACCAAAAAGTCCTCAGTGGTTTACGCATGGTGTACATCACATCTGTTGCAATGCAAACTACATTCATTGTTCATGTACAGCAACTGCACAATAGACGATTCTGCATCGTTTCTAGATTCAGTTTGGGGCACTGCACCTTCTTCTGATGGAAAAAGTAGTTCCAAAGGTTGTCCACCAGGTGGTACTGCGGGGTGTCTCAGTCTACAGGGCTTGTGGATGCAGATCGTATGGAAGTGGTGCAAATAAATGTTTAACAACGGTATAAAACAATGCAAAGTTACTCAGTGACTTTTACATATTTCTGTTACATTTTGCTTTGAACGTAACGTGTATATCTTGTGTTTTCCCTTTGTCTGCATTTGTTTTATCCAGGAGTTTCTGTTACTTGATGTCATGAAAAATACAGCACTACGTGGTTTTCAGCATGACGAAAAAATGTAAATGACTATAGTAATTTTCAGCTGTATATATATATATATATTGGCTGTACTTCTGATGAGGCCAGTGGGTCGAGGCAGAGGCTTTCTCAGGGTATGAACATGTTATTGATTATGTTATCCAGCTGTGGAAAGCTTACCTGTATGTTTACATTATAGCACAAATCCAAGCAGGTTTATAAGATGTATGTAACTTACCTAAGATATTAAAATAGTTTTGTCTTCAGTTTCTTCTGCCAGCGTCTTATTGGTAAAATCAGAATGACTTTATTAGTGTGTCAGTATGTACTCAGTCTATCCTAAATAAGAATAATGCAAACAAAGGGTGTGAAACATTACGGGATTGATCATTACAACCAATAGAAGATATATAGAAACGCTAGACGGACGATACCCGGCACACCTGTTGGCCACAGGGTTGTGCTCGCAGCCCACGCGCCCCTTGGCTGTGCGGTTCCTCTGCGCATGCGTGTTCCGTTGACGGAGCAGAGACAATTTCCTCCAGCAGCAGGCCTCGGAGAGCTTCAACACGCTCACACACGCGCGCTCAGACACGGACAGAGCAGGGCCAACCGTCTAACCAAAGCCTCGCTTGGGATTGTCTAATCTTAACGCCACAAAGACCCGGATGCCCGCCCACCACAGGAGTCATCCTCATGGGCCTGCGTCGCTAATTTGCAACAACATCTGGTCGACACCGAAGTGGTATCTTTGACGGTGAGTTGCGCACAGTCAGTGTTTTGTCTCGTTGTGTTGCTGCTGCTGCAACGTTGTAGCACGGGCAGCTTCAGGACAATGCCGAAGGAAATGTCGCAATTGGGCTGTTTCTTCTTCTTCTGTTGTTTGGGTCTACTCATACACGCGCGAGGACGCTAAATTGGGTTATTACACACGGTTTTGAATGTGCGGAGCTAAAACCTGTTAAATGACAGCGGCGGCGTTAGCTTCTAACGTTAGTTAAGTCGCGAGGGACACATCCATGCTAGCTCTGGAGAGATGTCACTGAGGAGGTTTGATTTCACCCTTCCCGTGTACTTCCCGTCAGTTTTTGTCAATAGAGTGGCAAGCAAATCACTGTTTCTGTCGCTCTGTCATTTTGTGTGATGGACGATTTCTGAAGCGGTGTATAAAACCTCTTGAGTCGAACTCGGTTCCATGAAGTGCTGTTCCGGTCGCGGCTAATGCTTAATGTCCGTTGTTGCTCTGGTGTCTTCCTTGGAATCATGTCCTCTGTCTTCCACAATGTGTTGACAAGATGTGGTCATGGGCTATAGCCCGCCGAGACCATGTGTAGGAGCCGGGGAAACAAGGGACCGTCCAGCGCTAGCGGATGCGCCATTTGATTTGGGTATGCAGAGATGAAACCATGTACTCGAAAAAAATGAGTGTCGTTACTAAAAATCTGTATAAATACTGAGGCTTGACTGATTAGGGGGGTCATCCTCCTCATTTTGCGCGCGTCAAGTCAGATGGGGACATGTCCGATAATGGGCGTGTTACACTGGCTCAGCCACTTGCATTGATGAAACATTGGTCTGTAATTTGCTGCAGTTTTAATACCTGCTATAATTACATTAATTGATTTTCGTCGTTGTTTTAGTCGGGCTTATTTAACTGATAATTTAAGTAATATTACGATGATAGTGTGATTACACACCCACCCCACCCTCACCACCCAGTACTTCACACCCTGCACACACTTCATCCCACAGACACAGGGAGGTCAGGGTCAGCTACAGAGCAGCAAACCTGGAGCTGGTAGGGATTCAGTGCTTTGCTCAAGGACATTTCAGTATGGTGGCTGTTTGCTAACGCAGGGGTCTTCAGGTTTAGGGACGTGCAGTGGTATTTCATGAAGCCAGCCACACCTGCAGCTTTGGCCTCAGTTTGTTACTGCCATGTTCAACACTTGTAGGTATGCCTGATAGAAATGCACGTATCTTTGCAGGCTTTGACATGACGGTCAGAAACAATGTAGTATCCTTAGTGTATTGTCATGTTGCACCGTGTTCCTTCCCATGTAGGTGAAGACTGCCCTGCCTTGTCACAAGCCTAATCACTTTCAGTCTTGCAGCTCGGTCATTTTCAAAGAACAACTCTTATGATTAGCATATTATCTCAGTGTCTGTTCTTGTTATCTGAGATGATATTTAATTGTTATCTCAAAATAGGGCTGTTCGATATTTTCCTCTATCGCCATTGCCGCAAAAAAGCAGCAGAACTGCCTCACAGGCATATTTTACGTCATTCCCGACCCGCTTTGTTCTCTACATGTGGACTCGAATAACAAACACAGAGCAGCGTGACACAGAACGAAACTCTATTGTATTTTTTAACTGCCTGTTAAACAAGAGTTTTAAGTCACGCTAATTATTCCACTGTTTTACAACCAGAAAAACATTTTATGCATCAGCTCTTATCACAAGCGTGGCTCTGTATGTAATCTGGACCGTTTAGCCTCCATTATCATTTTACAGTAACCATCTGCTGATGATGCAGCTAGCTTAGGAAAGGACTATCCACAAGGGATGGGCATCGGAACTGTTATCGATACTTCAATACTCACATTCTACTCATCTGGTATCGATGCCCTTTGAAAAGTATAGATTTCAAAGTTATTTTTAATCCAAAATGCGGTTGCGTCACTCAAGCGTCATAGTTTCACTACGAGGTGGGAAACTCCCCAGTTCCCAGGTGTGTTGAAGGCAGCCTTACAATCTCCAAGAAGTGAGAAAGTCATGAAGTTGCTTTTGTTTCATGGACTTAACAGTTTACAATATCCAGAGGTTTTTCAACATTTTCCAAAAAACTAATGGATTTTCAAAGGCATTTCAGAGCCTTTTTACATTTCTGATTGTTGGCTTACTTTTACTTATTAATATATGGTTGTTTATCTTTTGGTAGTTTCTCTTCTGATACACTGCTGTAGTGTGTTGGTCATGTTAAATAAAAAGTACATTCATGTAACTGCTTTGGGGTCAGTTCTTAATATAAACATTAATATTTTAATAATGCACCAGGTTAGAGGGTTCCTTGTACAATTTATAGCATGAGTTCTCTGAGAATCTCTTTCATATCCAAGCAAAATTGGTATTGTAACTGAAACATCCATAGCCAAATACATACTGAATCAAATTAATTCAGGAAATCAGTGGGATGAAGACACAGAAGACACTGCGCATCTCCACCGAGGCCCTGGTCTTCACGGCTGCCGAGTACTGTGCCCCAGTCTGGTGCCGCAGCTCCCACGTGAAGAAGCTGGACACTGCCCTCAACGACGCATTACGGACTGTCTCTGGATGCCTACGAGCCACTCCAACTCACCAACTACCTGTCCTAGCTGGTATCGCCCCAGCAGAGATCAGACGGGAAGGAGCCATGCTGGCCCTTGCTCGGAAGGCACAGATGAGTGAATCCCACCTCCTTCACAAGACCATCACGGAGAGACAGCAGCGCAAGCGCCTCAAGTCCCGGCGTCCCTTTGCGATACAGGCCCAGGAATTGCTCAGTACAACACCAGCTGATATCAGCAAGGCGTCCTGGGTCAAGGCAAGGTGGAGGGAACAGTGGAAAGCAGCAGAACCATCCAGACTTCACAACTACATCGAGGACCCCACAGATGTCCCTGGCAGCACCTGCCTCGTAAGCAGTGGACAACCCTCAACCGCCTGAGGACAGGTGTGGGACGCTTCGGTGAAGCAATGCAACGTGGGGCCTCACGGACAGTGCCCACTGTGAATGTGGAGACCCCCTACAGACTGTGGAACACATTATGACCAGCTGCCCAAAACACCGCCCACCACATGGCGACCTTGGCCTGATGAACCT
>OMOT01068623.1:0-17184 GCA_900312575.1 Acanthochaenus luetkenii | reverse complement strand
GTGGTAAGACCAAAGCAGACATAGTATTTTTGGTGGATGAGTCCTCGAGCATCGGCGCTAATAACTTTGTGAAGATGAAAGACTTCATATTCCGGGTGGCCACTTATTTCCCTGTTATTGGTCCTCAGGGAACACAGGTTAGTGTGTCAATATGAAGCTTTCCTGGTCTACTTTTGTACCAGCTTGATGTGCTGGTGATTATATGGCTTGAAGAGCTCTGTATTGCCTCTTTAGCCCTCAGTTTGTTTAGTATGGCTGGACAATTCCACATCAGTCTGTACAGAGAGAGGATATGCATTTTTCTTCCACCTCTCCTCCCTCAGATAGCAGTGGTTCACTACAGTGATGAGCCTCGAATCGAATTCCGTCTGAGTGACTACAAAGACAGAAACTCTGTTCTCAGGGCTCTCAGAGGGTTACGCTACGGAGGGGGCAACACCAGAACAGGTTACTGACAAACACACACACACACACACACACACACACACACACACACAAACAAACGTGTGCACAGTGCTTACACCCCTCCACACACATCCACTAACACCATACGGCGACGTACAACCAAGCTAACTTATTCTATCACCCCTAATCAGAGTAAACCTCTCTGAAAACTCACCCTATTTGCTGACAATACTGTTATTTACCCCCAGGAAAAGGTATCAGCTACGTGTTGAAGGAGCTGTTCCAGGAGTCTCTGGGGATGAGGCAGGATGTGGCCCATGTTCTGGTTCTGATTACAGACGGCAGGGCCCAGGATGATGTGATGCCACCCTCCAGGATTGCACATGCTCTGGGTCAGTTTCTGCCTCAAGGGATCCTAAAGACTCCAAAATGCTGTTGCCAATGACCCGTTTTAGCTCAAATTGATCAAAGTGGCTTTTGAAGAGGTTTGAAGTGTCCTATCACAAATGTGTGAGGGATGAGAGTCCAAATACCAGAATATGCAGTTGGGATTGTCTTGTTTTTAATCCCCACATCTCTCTCGTTCTTTAGGTGTCAGTGTTCTGGCAGTTGGAGTTGCTAATGCAGACCTTGAGGAGCTGAGGAAGATAGCATCGCCAACCAGCTACAAGAATATCTTCTACTCCCAGACCTTTGATGATTTCCCTTCCGTAGAGAGAGAATTCATCAATAACATCTGTAGTGAGGCGCTCCTCTCCGAGTTCAAACTACATGACGAGGTGGGTGAAACATGCATCTTGTTTTATATCTGAGAGTTTGTCTTATTATTTCCTGTCTTATTGTATTGACTAATGTTTCAAACACAAAGCTGGAAACTTTACTCCTCAGTTGAGATCATATTACATTACATTACATCATTTAGCAGACGCTTTTGTCCAAAGCGACTTACAATAGTACATTTTTCGTCAACATTGTCAGACCAACTATACAACGTAGTCTTTCATCAGCTAAACACTTCGATAGGAACAAGTAGCATGGAACACTTCAATCGGAACAAGTAGTATGGAACACTTCAATAGGAATAGTAGCATTAGTAGTAAAAGTCATTAGTGTTTTTGTTTTGAAAAGAGTAGATCATATACAATACTTGACTTGTAGTCAGTGCAGAATCAGTATTATTTACATGTCAGTTAGTGGTTTTTATATTACTGTTTTGTATGCATTTGGCCTATTCATAATGCATTCTATTTTCTCAGTCTGCTCAGTTGGACACCCCAACTGAAGATCCAGAGGAGCTGGGTAAGCCCCAGGGTCCCTGCCCCTCCCAGTGCCCTAAGGTTGGTACCCTCTTCAAACACATTATTCTACTATTTCTCATCTGCCCCCCCCCTCCTCCTCCTCCTTCTCATCCTCTTCCTCCTCCTCCTCATCATCATATTATAATGTTTGATGGTTGTACAATTTTCCACAAACATAGCCACAACGCAATAACATAGTTGCATTTAATAATATGTCTATCTCTTGTGTTGCTTATATGTGGATTAAAATCACGATGAAGAGGGAGGACGGATTACCGAGATATGATCTCTGGCACAGTCTGAATTATTGTGACTAAATACAACAACAGACAACCGGTTGAATTTTCGACACATGAAATTTGTCATTATGAGATGGTCTGGCAATTTAAAACCCGTCCAAACGCTAGCACTAAATATATTAACTTATATTGCATTAATGAGATAATATGATAAATAAAATACCTTGTTATAAATGGTGCTACTCTGAGCATGAAAGAAATTCGGGTTTGTATGCTTTATAGGCTACTTAATGATGAACCACATCGATAATGCCTACCCTCTACCTATCTAATGTTAACTTTGAGTTGAAAATGTACATTTCATCATAGCTATTATCCTATTTGTGACAGTTTGGACAGTAACGAGCAGTAGATCTATGTTCAGATGATCTCTTGCAGTCTGAGACCATACGGCCCCAGCGTCATGATGTAATGACTATGTGTGTTACACGCATTTAACCTGCCATGACCCTTTTGCGTTTACATGCGAGTGTAGTATAGTAGTCGATATTTTTAAGGATACCGGACCGGATTTGAAATTCTCACACTGGCCCAAGCTCACATCCTGGTTTAAACTTCATTGATATGTGCTGACATGCTCTGAACTTCTCAAACACAGATTAATTTTAATTGTATTTATGTGAGACGTTCTTGTCTTTACTAATCTGTTGTCATTTGCGTTGTACTTCCAGGGCCAGAAAGGTGAAAAGGTGAGTCAAATGAATCCCTGTTAAAGATTGAATTAGAGATTCATGTAGACACATGAGTAATCTCTTTCACCCTCTCACGCACACTTTCTCCTTTTCCTCATTTTCTTTGTCTAGGGAGATGGTTTTGGTCTCGGAGGGCTGGTATGTTCAACAAATTAGTTTTTTCTAGCACCTATGAACTGATAATGTGTTCCTGCAAGGACATTTCCCCTCAGACCATTGTGCATGAATTACCTCATGGCTATTAATTCCGAGAAGTTTAATTATGAAACATAGAATTGATTTCAATGAATGTTAAAGTTGTTTACAAATTAGTATGAGACCTGAAGCTAGTGACCTTTGTGAATTGTACAGCATAAAAGTCTGACTGAAGAAAGTGTGATAACAATAAATGAGTCAAACTAATTTATTTTCCTATAATGTATATATATATATAATATCACTTTTTAGAAATAACCAGTGGTGTACTTTGTGTGCGTGCAGAGATTTAAGCAAAGCTCCGGAGAGTATGATCCATTCAGCTCTTCCAAGGGAGAGAAGGGAGAGAGGGTAAGAAACAACACACACACACACCACCATCATCATCGTCGTCATCATCGTCATCATCATGAATAGTTCTCCTGTCTGGCGAGCCCTGTCTGTTATTATTTGTTTCTATGTCGCAGTGTGTTGACTGTGGAGACAGTCAAATATGCAAAAGTCCATATGGCTAACATCATAACTGGCTAGCAAAAATATAAAAGAGATGATTATATTTGGTTCACCTCCGATGCAAAAATATGTGATGGATAAGTATTGGTGGTGGAAAGGGTTGGGCTTTCTTTCAATATAATATATTTCATATTCCTACGCTTTTTGCTCATTAATGCCCATTCAGTAAACTAATTAGTTTGGAGGTCTGAGGTTGGATAAAGTCTGGGGTGTCTTTCTTATTCTCTTTTAAACCCACAGATGATGGTGTGAAATATGATAGTTGCCATGCCTTGGTTCATGGTATCCAATCTCATAACCCCACAGTGATTTCTGTGTGTTTGGTTTGTTTTTCTATTGTTATTTTATTTTCTGGCGCAGACCATAATTCCTTCATTTGACAGGGACTTCCTGGAACAGATGGTGTTCCTGGGTTGCCCGGACGACCAGGGAGAACTGGACCTCCAGGTTCCGCCGGCCAGCGGGTAACTAAATAAAGAAACAACAACTTCAAACTGACCTGGTTAAGGTTTATTTGATTTAGTTCTGACTGTGAAAATAACAATAGTAATTTCTTTCAGGGTCCTCCAGGTGTTCTAGGTGACACGGTAAGATCAAAACTACAAAACAATATATGAAATAAATCCTTATTATGGGGCATCCTGGTAACGGCAATGTCCTGGGTTCAGATCCGGCCCAGGACCTTTGTCGCATGTCTTCCACCTCTGGCTCTCCCAACATTTCCTATCTCTTTCCACTGGGAACTATCTAAATATAAACATATATAGTCTAAAATGCAAAAAAGAAAAAAAGATAAAGATTCTTAAAAATTGCTTCTTACAAAAATCAAAGTGCAGGGAAAGGGGAGGGGTCACTGGAAAAGAAGGTTGAAAAAGGAGAATAATTTAGTTATTCATTAGATTTAGTAACTTCAGCACCTTCTGAATACTTTTTTGTCTGGTGGGCTTTTATATTTACCATCAAACTTTGTCATGTCCTCCACATTTATCAGAATTATAATGATGTGAATTGTGTAAAAATGTATATTAATTAATATTATAATCACTTTTCGTGTCTCTTTTTCAATGGCAGGGCCCTCGTGGACTCACTGGTTCAAAAGGACAGAGAGGAGAGAGAGTAAGTCTGACCTCACGTAATGAATAGCCATGTATAAAAGTCCAGTGCAGTTACTTTAGATTGCTTGATTTCTGCTAGGATTTGTTGACACTGACCAATCAGCTACTCCCCTTGTCTCACTACAATTATCTACTTTCTGGAAAAGGATTAAAGGGCTACGACACCCAAAAAGGAGATGGAAATGCCCTATTGCATATAACATATCCAGGTTTATGTATATTTCTCATAGTGACCTTTTGTCTTTCCCCCACAGGGAGAACCTGGATATGTTATCGGTGGGGCAGAAGCAGGTTACATCCCTGGAAGAAAAGGAGAACCAGGTTCTTCAGTAAGTCCTCAAAAAAGCCATTCCAGGAGCTTTTTCAACAGTTAACTTTTGGATAAGTCAAATATTATTTGCTCTATGTGACAGGGTCCCCAAGGACCTCCTGGTGTATCAGGGGTCTCTGGAGCTCCAGGCCTGCCTGGTCATCCAGGACCACTGGGCCCACCAGGGATATCTGTCAAGGTAACATGGATCTGATTCAAAGTTCAAACTAATCATAAAAGCAGCATTTATAAGCTATAATCTCTTTTATGTATTGGCGACCACTATGACAGCTTAGTGACACCTCGCAGTTAATGATGTGTTTTTTAAAAGTATTGCTGAAATGATTGTCCCTAGCCTCCATATCACGTTTGTATCGTATTGTACTGTATAATAATACCAGTATCATCGTATCATGTTGCGTCATACCATGTCAAGCCAACCCATTCAGTGTGTGTGATGTGTCGCAAATATATTTCAACATTTAAACAAGCTTTGATAGTGCTCAACGTAGACTAACTAGACTACTTTACTTTGTACTTGGCAGGGAGAAGCTGGGGAGCCTGGGGCTAAAGTAAGTGTCAGGGTTGTTTTTCATGCCTTCATTAGTCTGATGCAGCGGATGGCTTGTATGCACTAGAATGTTAGTTAGACACATGTGACACGTGTGCTAAAGGGCTGACCTGACCTAGTTCACCTAATTGGCATTAAAAATGTCACACACAAAAAAGAATCTGAATATGAAAATGTGTCTTATTGATATCATATTAAAGTCCTGCATTTCAAGCCACTGAGTCAGTATGTGTTTTTTATTTGTGAAAAAAAGTCCTTCATTCATTCTTTTTGTAAGGGTTTACGTGGGAAGCAGGGGGTGAAAGGAGACAAAGGGGACCAGGGAAAATACGTAAGTGCATACTCACTGATTGTTTGAGCTTTGTTTCGATTGTCATTAATGGCAAAAGACGTTGAGAGACACCAATTAAAAAGGGTTGAAAAAAATTATGGTGACGCAGCTTTGCCTTTGGTTCTGAAAACAATGTATTTACATATTTTTTAACTGTTATCTGTCTCTCTCTCCCTCACGCACACTCTCAAATACATACACGCATGCAAACTAGGGTATTGCAGGGTTACCCGGTCCCATTGGCATTGATGGGGTGCCAGGATTACCAGGCCAGAAGGGAGAGAAGGTAAAATGGTCTCTTATTGATCAAGAAATTCTCCGGTACACTGAAAGTATGTGAATTTGAGACTGTGTAATTGGCATGACAAAGTATGCCTTTTCTCAGGGTGAAGAAGGAATTGGTATACAAGGTATTCAAGGTCCCCGTGGAGAGCCAGGAGTGAAGGTACTGTACATCAAAATGAGCTCCAAAAGAAAAATCCACCATGAAGAAATTAATTTCATCATGTTATTCCTATTAGAATGGACAGCTCAATTAATATTTGTGAAACAAACCAAGTCAAAGCTTGATTCCAGAGAAACAGGAAACCAGACTGCGATGCCATCAAGAGAGACTTTGTGGAACCGCTCCATTGACAATGAATGGGAGGCTACATGAGTCATAGAGTGTTTGTTTAAATGAGCTTGGTTTCATTGTCGTGTCAACACGTCTGAAACTAAAAATGTACTGTCCAAGGTAATAAGGATAACACATGAAACTGTTTTACTGTGAGGCGTGATTGTATTTTTGGATTCTTTAACATAAAATCTTGTTTTTCTTATTTCCATGTTTGAACTTTTGTTTTTCAGGGAAATATAGGCTTATCAGGACCAATAGGCCCAAAGGTACCAACCACCACAGCTTTACTATAATAATATACCAAAAAAGATAAGCACACATGAAACTGTCTTTTCAGTGTGACCGTTAAACATTTTTTTTATATTTTATTTATAAAATGCTATTTTTATGCTATTTCTTTTTCAAGGGTGAGACTGGAGATCAGGGCATCCAAGGAGTCATCGGACCTCGGGTGTGCACTCGATCATTATCTCCATTTCAGTAGCTAGCAATGAGATCCTGCATATTTTACCTTCAATTAAATGCATATGATTTCAAACCGGTTCAATTTAACCAAGCGTCAATGATGAAAGGATTCAGAGCCAGTGTTTTATTTTCACCTGCAGGGAAAGAAGGGATTTAAAGGGGAGCACGGGCATAAGGTGAGTTCATCTTTCACACTCATTTTGTCAGTCAAATATGTGTTAGAATACGACTGGTCTCACTCTGAATGAAAGCCTGTGGTGTGTCTGTGTCACTGGTGCAGTGAATTATGGGTGTGATGCTAAACTCTAGTGTGTTTTACTACTGTAAGGAGTACAATAAATATGTAAAATATGTAAGTCCTGAGCACACACATACTGGTAACTGGAATAGAATATGAGTGTGCTTTCCAATATTCAAGTCCGAAATAACTACCACTTTTTGTGTTTTTTAGGGTGACCAAGGAGAGATCGGACCAACGGGACCACAAGGGCCCACAGTGAGTATCGTTTTTGTCAAGTTCCTCTTCACCAGAGAGGATTACGTAAAGTAGAATGTAGTCCCAGTTGAGTGTCGACAAAACTGTTAAATAATTGCATTTCAAAATATTTGATATTGCATTCTGTTGGCACCCATTATGGTGTGCAACTACAAACCACTCTCAAGCATGATCTACTCTTTGGTGATGCAGATTTGACTGAGTGGACAAGGAATGTTAATTCCACCATGGCCATCAGAATGTTTTAGAGGCTTCCCGGATCTTACTGTATGTACCTTTTGAATTCAGAATGATCTTGGTTTTGCCACTCTGACTTCCAAAGCTCAAATGTGATCTGTGCAATTACCTCCACCTACAGGTGTGTGTGTGTGTGTGTGTGTGTGTGTGTGTTGTGTACAGGAAAATCAAATCTACTGAGTCCACTGCGGCCAGACCTTTGTTTTTCACCCACGCCACTTTTCAATCCGTGGAGTTTCACCCAAGCTCCCACTGACTCACCTCAGCATATTAAAAAGCCACTTTCTGATTCTTTTTTGGCTGCATGGAAGAAAGTATGATGCAGATTCAGGATATTTATTGGCTGCTGTTGTCTGATAGATAAATGGACAAAAGAGAACGACATTTTGTTCTAGGTTTTTGAGATTAGGCTCCATCTAAATGATCAGGGATGATTATGAATGCATATGATCATGAGACAAATTGTCAAACTTCAATGGGTATCATTTGAAAATGGGCTGGCCATTTTGTCTTGCATCACTGCATTTTAATTTGAGGCAGCATAATAAATGAGCAAATTATCTTGAGCACACACCCTCAGGACGATCTCCACGTCTCTTGTAGTACAGTGTGAATCATTTCTTATTTTGATGTTCCAATTCAAAGACAGTATAACGGCAAATAAAGTGAAACAGAATGACACAGAATGCTTTTAAGCTTTTTAAATGTTTATGATATAGCTAAAAGTAAATTGAGATGTGACAACACTGTAGAAATTTGATTTAGCACTAACCACAAAACAAAATATTAAACATTGTAAAAAATGTAGTGTAAAATGTAGATGTAAAAAGTAACAGCAATGTGCAAGAGGGGACAGGAGGTCAGGAATAATAGATAAATAATTGATATAAATCTTAATAACCTATCAAAACAGCAACACAAGAATCAGAAATCTATTGCTATTGCCCTTAATTCTTTTAGGGATTGACGGGACCAAATGGACAAAAAGGAAATGAGGGTCCAAGAGGATCCCCTGGAGATCCTGCCAAGGGTGTAAGAAGCAACAGATTATTTCACCCAGTAGATATTCCACTTATATGATGATTATACTGTAGACAGTTAGCACTGTACAGAACTGTTACAGCACACAATTACTCTCTTTTCCCCCCCATCATAACAGATAATTGGCCCAACTGGAAAGAAGGGTTCCAGGGTAAGTCACTAAAGTCAACTTTTATTTTGTAACCTTCATTTATCCAGGGAGATGTTTTGCATCACATTACTAGTTACACACCCTCACAGCTGGGAGCTGTGCAGCACAACCACATTCATAGGGATTGGCGTTTTCTTTTAACATCCTTTCTCAGAGGCAGAAATCACCTTATTGGTTGAGTTAAACCTCAGTGGGTGTAGCCAAAGAACCACAGTGTATCTGGCTAAATAATGTCAGACTGAAGCCGAGTGAAGAAGCCGAGTGCTCTTGCTACTAATAAAAGAAAAAGCAATCTAGCCATACTATGTTATCTAGGTTAGCTAGTTAGCCATTATTTCTGCCTCCAGAGCAGCTCTGATAAATTGGGCTTTCAGTGCCTTGCTCAAGGGCAACTTAGTGGTAGTTGTTGAGGGAGGAGAGAGTGTGACTTATGCCCCGCCTCGATTTTCCCAGCTAGTCTGAAGATTCAAACTGGTGACATTACGGTCACGATCCTGCTTTTCTAACCTTTGGGCTGCTGCCGTCCCCTTATTGAATTTGGTCACAAACTCAAATGTATATCTAAATAGTTTGCTTGTTCTTATCTTCATTGGCTTAAAAAATATAGATAAAAAAGCCAGACTGCTAGAAGGAACAGATTTTCTTTGTAGTTTTACTGCTGAAGCATTGTTAATGAATGATTCTATTATTATTATTCTTGCACCGTCCTCTGGGTCTGCTTATCAAACACAATTAAGATTATCTTTTGAAGTGGGACTGAACGCTCCAGAGTCCATTGAATGGGACCTCTTTAATCTTGAAGTGTGTGGTGTGGTGTTTGTGTGTATATGTGTGTGTGTGCATATGTTCTTTCTGTCAGGGTGACATCGGTCCAGTCGGTCCCACCGGGCCCCAGGGAACAAAGGGTGTACAAGGAGACAAAGGAGAGAAGGTTAATAGTGACAGTTGCGTCATACATGCATTTTGTCATTTACGATTCACTAATATAAGAATACACCAATTAGCTGTCATTTAGAATAAAAGTGTCTAAAGAGATGCTTACAGTATGTTTTGATGTGTGCAGGGCAGCCCTGGGTTTGGTATTCCAGGACAGCAGGGACCAAAGGGAGAGAACGGTGAGAGGGTGAGTCACCTGAAAATGGAATCATGTGCACTTTAACCCTGTAGTGCTGCCATGATCTTGACGCAGGGAAAAGTTGTTGATTTTTATTTTGTATTTTTATTTGTCATTTTATTTATTATTTTCAGGGAAATGTTGGTTTGTCTGGAAAACCTGGACCAAAGGTAAATCATAGCGGATGATTTTGACTAAATAATATACAAGAACAGAGTATTTTGGGGCAATTAATCTGCAAACCTTGATTGCAACTACAAACCCTTAAAAAATGTGAAAAGATTAAAAGGTTGTTAATGTAACTAAATCCGAAGTCGTTTATCCAGGGACAGGATGGCTCTAAAGGGGATACAGCTAGTGTTGGTTTACCCGGCAATCCTGGAGCACCAGGATTAAGAGGTAAAGATGTAAGTAAATCCTAAATGGTTGTTACTGCAATGGTACAAGGTGTTTGCAGTCCATACAGTACAATACAATTTGTTTTCCATGCCAGCACGAGAATCGTTTTTGGCCTCATTTGGGATCCACAACATGCATCAGGACATAAGATATAATATATATAAAGTATTAAAACACAATACACAGATTACATAAATAGATCACCATAACCTTCAGGATCAGTGTTCAGTAGAGTTTAGAAAAATGTAAAGTCCTTGTTGTTCTGTGGTTCTTCAGCTCTGAACATGACATTTCCAAGTTCTAGTTCTATTCTCAGGTACATGTGTTTCTATATAGATGACAACATACTTCACATGATGCAATGTTGATGACAGCTACTCTTGTGCTTGTGTGTAGGGAGACGCTGGAGCTCGAGGAGACCAAGGACCAAGGGTATGTTTGTTTACTTGGTGCTTTTGTTTGTTTGTTGGCTGGATTGTTCAGAGTTTACTCATTGCAGCCTGATCTGGTTATCAGCGCGATTAGGACCTGGCAAAGAGGTTTAAAATGATTGGTTGGGAGGTTCGCTGGTTCAATAGTCAATATTTTCATTAGTCATGTTCAGCATGAAATACTATCGTTCTTTGTTTACTCATTTATTCATTCTGTCTTTTACAGGGTGAACAAGGATTAGCTGGAGAGCCTGGTGAAAGGGGAATTAGGGTGAAGTATTGATTGTTGAAGGACTAAGACTATTCTTTTTTCATCTAAACACCAGTGCAAGGGTGCAGTACACTTTGATTTGACAAAAAACATGTTCTTTTAATTCCATATTTAATGTTGACTAGGGTCCACTGGGATTACCAGGGCGACCAGGGGATCCAGGAGAGAAAGGAGATACTGGGAAGAGTGGCCTGTCTGTAAGCTCTTTGACTTAAGACGTTAAAAGAAGATGACTACACAATGAAGAATCTATTTCACTCAATGTGTTGGGAATCAGTCTTTTTTTCACATTGAATATCACCATAATTCATTAGAATACTTATACTACAAGATAACGTGAGATTTCCTTCTTTCAGGGAACAGATGGCAAGAAAGGAGAAAAAGGAGAGACGGTAATTTGTATTCATGATCGCTCTCGTCAGTGAGCATGTCTTAGTGTTTCCTCTGCTTGAGCGCCTCCTGATTGTTCTTCTGTCACAGTCCACATTTCACATCTTCGCAACCTGCTATCCTCTTGTGATTCCTTGATTTCTATTTTGATATGTTCACTAATTAAGTTTGGCACTTTTCAGTGCATCTATCATTGCCCTCTGTATTGCAAATACGGACTGTGTTTGGCACTGTGAGGTTTCAGTCCCTCTAACTGTGTGCTCTTGTGGTCTTGTTTCAATCCTGCTGCTGCCGTTCCAAAGGGAAAACCCGGACCTCCAGGAGGAGTACAAGTAAATACACTTTTATTACCGTTTTAGGCGGCTTTATGTCAGTTCAGCTATGTTTGACAGAGGTATTAATTGTAAAGAAATGTAAACTTTAAAAAAAACTCCCATAAGACCTTATGCAATCAATTGAGATTGTGCAATAATTTGTAAGATAACTTGTACTCTGATTTCATCCTATCAGTTTGCCTCAGACAACAACATAGTGACCAGAGGGATAAAGGTAACTTTGCCATGTTCAAAACATACATTCATTGTATTCAGTATGAAATGTTTTTGGGGGAAATTATTCTACATAATCTTCTCCTCTCACCTCACGTCACCTTTTGTTTCCTTCAGGGTGAACCAGGAGAGCCTGGTCAGCCTGGTCTGAGAGGAGAAACAGGTCTGCCTGGGTCAATAGTGAGTATCCCAACTTTTGTTCCAAAGGCAAACAGTGAATAGCATGAATAGCATGAAAGTTTCATAGCAAGCTGATAATGATTACCATAGACAGTAGTAGTTTGTACACACACAAAGGAATGGACACAACAGAGAAAATGATGGCATCGATATCAAACTGTTTTGATTTGTTTCTCCACAGGGTCCTGAAGGCAAACCTGGTCCACCAGGGTCGTCCCTGGTATGTTCATCACTTACATTACATGTACTCTGTACTGTGGTGCTGTGCAGTATGTATCAATGTGGCTTAGTTCGTTCAATTAATTGATCTAAATGTTGAAATATGAAATCTGCTGCAGGGCGGGTCTGGGTCAGGAAGAGATGGACTGGATGGCTTATCAGGGAAACCAGGACCCAAGGTTACACAAGCTTCTTCACACATTTCAACCCGTGCATTAAGGCTATTTTTAAATCATTTACTGAGTGGATGTTACATTTACAGTTAAATGTCCTACTGTATTTATATCATCAAAGTGCTATTTAATACCAGCTTTAATATGTATTATTAAGACCTGCAAATGTCAATTATATTGAACTTGAACTTCTCTGTTTCGTAACAACTGCAGGGTGAACAGGGACAAAAGGGAGAGCCAGGTCCGGTGAGTGCACTAATGCTTTTTGTAAGAATCTGCTTTTTCACATGTCTGACCCATGGTGAGCTAAGTTGGTACCAAGTTGTCTTGGTTAATAACCCATGAAGGAAAACGTGTTTGCTCAAAGAACAGAAACAACAGTGCTACCGTATCACATTTTAGTGGCGCAAAAAGGATCGGTTAGTTGTTGCACCTGTTCATCTCTAAGGAGCAGTGAAGTTCAGGTAGACACCATATAGTTGTAACTCCAACCTGTTTTTACCATTACAGTAAACACAGTCACTTGAGTCCGTGACTCAGGCGCTGTGACTCAGGCACTTGGTCGGAACAAAAGCCTAGTGGCCAGGTTGATGTAATAGCTGCTTGTCGATGGCAAGGCTATTACTTGCCAAGAGCACACTTTCACAAGGCATCGCTCTCTCTTCTGAAAAAGGAAGTTGCCACTGAATAGGGTTATCCCACCTACACGAAAAAGTTTTATCAAAGGAGAAGGAAAGGCAGCGTCATGTACTTTGAATATTCTGTTGTGCATATCTAAAAAAGGTGATCATTACTATTAAAGCCCACCAGTCCCTGAGCCTCCTTTCACTTGAAAACGTTTAGGGTGTTAAAAGGAGCTAGAATCTTGCACGTGAGCAACCTATAAGCATGTGTGTGTGTGTGTGTGTGTGTTTGTGTTTGTGTGTGTGAACAGAGTGGAGAGAAAGGAGACCAAGGCCGGGTGGGGATCGCTGGAATGCCTGGTTTACCAGGAACTCCAGTGAGTATCATTCGATGTCGATGCCACTGGCTGAAGCATCCTCCGTTCATCTTTTGTACATAATAAGCATCGTTGCTTGTGTGTAATGGCGACAGCGTGGCAGCTATTCATTTTGAGTATCCTTATCATATGAACATAACAGACGATAACTATATTAACATCAACGAAGTCAGTATTTAAAGTTATTTGAAAGTAAATTTAAACAAATCAAATGTTATTTAAACGCTATTTTTCCATCATACTGATCAATCTGAAACGTTTCCAGAGATTGTGGTTGTTTGATTTCCTCTTCTCTACAGGGGAGACCTGGAATTGATGGGAAGAGGGGCCTGGCAGGAAAAGATGTGAGGATATATTATATACATTTAACTATAACAGCACTATGCTTTTGCCTCACTAATGTTTTTTGCTTTAGTATAATATCATGTAACTAATAGTACTGCATGAAAAAAGACACTTCCTGTTACAAAAGCACATTACGGATTACTTTTATACTGTGATTAAAAGTCATTTTAAAATCTCTGGATGGACGTATCTGTGTTTTTTGTTTACATTTTTTATATTGACTGATGGATGATGTCACGGATATGGATATGTCACGCTTTAGACCGAAACCCTTCAATTCCATTCGTAACTCTTTTGTGTTACCATTTCTCCGGTGAATTATTGAAATTACGAACGTGTTTTCACTTCACAGGGAGAAAGAGGACCAACAGGAGATGATGGCAAAAAGGTGCTTTATATTTATTTACTGAATGATGAACTAATGAATTAAGCTATGAAATTAATACACAAGTTCACTTTTCTTTTCTTTCTTTTTTACAGGGGAACCAGGGAGACGCAGGAACAAATGTAAGTGGTCTTGAGACAAAGCCAAATTGCCGTTGTGAGAAAATTGAAGTATCAACAAAAGAGCTAAGTGACTGTGTTCCTCCACCAGGGTAAAGATGGGAGCAAGGGGGAACCGGGACCTCCGGGTTTGCCTGGGACACAAGTTCTCATCACTCCAGAGGTAAAAACGAATGACATATCAACACACATGTTCATCCTTTATCATCAACAACTTCTGAAGCATGGAAACCCTTTATTTTTATATTCTTATTTCTGACTGTGAACTTCTTAAAAACGAATGACCTGTCATTTAATTCATTTACTGAACAGGGGGAGTCCCTGGTTCCTTGGAAGATCGTAACTGTTTTATGTTTTTTTAAAGCGGTGAATTGAACTATGTAGTTTGTCGGCTGTTGGATAATAAGAAGATACTAGTCCCAAACCTTACAGATTTCTTTGCCGACCACTTCACAGGGTGCCACCGTCGAAGAGATCCGACAAGCATTTCCTTTACCGATGGGTCCTCCGGGAGCCACGGTGAGTTTGATGGTCACACACCGCGTGTTTCTCTCTGCCTGTTCATCGCTCATACGGACAAATGGCACATCAATTCAGCTGTTGCGTGGCAAAATTCACACGTTATCTGCTGGTAGATGTGGGAGTCACCGGGCTTGTGGTGTGAGCTTGATGCCATGCGTTCTAGATGCACGTTCCAATGTGTCGCTCCTCTGTCTCTGTGTGTCTAGGGTTCACCGGGAGTGAAGGTAAGACGGTAATGGGGTTCGTACTGAAGCCGATTTATAAATAAGAGCAATATTGGCTCTGTAGTTCATTGCTTTATTTTATTTTTGCAGGGGGGTAAAGGAGAGAGAGGCTTGAAAGGAGAGAAGGTACGTTCTGTGTTGTTCTGTGTTTCCCCACAAAACAAACCCACATCTATGGGGAATTGGAAATGACTGTTTTTACCACTTGCTTCTACAGGGGGATCTTGGACTCCATGGGAAATCAGTTGAGATGAAGGTGAATGATATATGATATATATGTGTGTGTTCTCATTCTCCATGGTTACACACATTATTGAGTATTAAGCCTTTGACCCTCTTCCTCAGGACATTGAAGCAATGTTTGAAGCCTACGGCATAAGGGTGAGCCCTGAGCGTGACATCCGGCAGAGGTCGGCAGATTTTCCTTTTTCTAGCCGTAGCCCAGTATGGTCATCTAAATGAAAACTCTTTTCCCCCAGCTGCCCTTGCTCAAGGCCTTAATCGACAGACTGCTACAGGATGGGATAGAGGAGCTGCTTCACGTGCTGGGCACCTCCAGGAAAACAAAAGAGGGCATAGAAACTCACAGCTCCAACATCATCACTGAGTACACAGTACGTAATCTCTGAGCAGGGAGTGTGTGCAACAATTCTGTAAGGGAAATCATGAGCGAGAGTCTATTACAGTAACAGTAAGTGGTCGGCCTGTACATCAGTAGCAGCGTTTCATTTACCCATGACAGACGCGTTTTAGTATGTTACAGGCAGACTTGATTATGAGGTATGAAGTGATATACCTGCGACATCATCTACATAGTAACACTTCAGGAGTACAAAGTGTGACAAGGCTATGAATCCTTCACGTCACACTATGAGGTAGACCAACCGGCCTGTGAGGCTACGTAAAGACACCTGACCGTGTCGTCTGAACAGAGCGCGGTGAAGTTCGACCTCTCCAACCAGCCGCTGTCAGAGGTGGACAGCGTTGAAGACCCTGAGTTGGACAGACGGCTTCCAGAGGCTCGCTCAGCCGTAAGTGTCAACCCTTCGAATATTCCTATTATGGAAATATCTCTCTTTCACATTGCACTTTACTCTGATTTTTGTTACCTATATTTTGCCTTTAAATTCCAATGTATCCTTTTTGCCAAATGAATGCTAGCTGCTAACACTGCTCATTTTCTCACATCCGCTCGTTCCCTCTTTTCTTCTGAAGGACCGTCTGAACGAAACGGCAGAGGGCCCAACGTTGTGGGGCATCGCAACGTTGAATGGAGCGCAGGAGCTCGGCCGGATTGAGGCCAGGTCAAGGGTCACAGAGGGGGAGGGGATGGTGGCTGGGGACGGCATTGAAATAGCCTCACTCGCAATGAATTTGACTGTGGTCAACTCTACTTTCAACCACACTACGACCCAGGAGGTGAGGATGCCATACAATAAAGAACTCTTAAGTTTAACTCCATAACGTTTTAAAGTTAAAAAAACAAAAACATGTTGAACATATGAAAAACTTGTTAAATGTTTTTTTAAACCTTTTATTTACCCAGATATGGTTTACTAAGCGTCCATGCTCTTTTTCAGCAACGTCCTGCTTCAAATTCACAACTAGCAGCTGTCAAATGTAGACACGCATCTTGGTGGCTCTGTTGGCTAAGGCGCATACCATGTACCAGCAATATCGTGGGTTCAAATCTGGCTTGGGCATTTTTCTTGTCACTCTTTACTGTCAACTATCAAATAAAGGAAAAGTGGCAAAATATGTTCTTCAAAAGAGAAAGAAGTAAAAGCTCTATCTTCTTCTGTTGACCAATGAATAGCTCAACTGGTGCACTCTGGGATTACGTTCCTTGCTCAAGGGCAACTCGGTTGCATAATTGCATCAATGCATAATTCATTTGCTTTTCCTCGCCCAGATTTTTCTGCGGAGTCAAACAGATGATCGTCCCACTTCGCTAACTTAGTTTATTGGAATAATGAAATAAGACTTAGAATAGCGAAAACGTATAGTAGAGGTGGAGGAAAAACCAGGTGGGCTCATGGAGAAATCTCTAGGCTATAACATACAATTTAATTGATTACTTTGCAACCAGCTCAGTTTAGTTGTTTCAAGGGATTTCTATAAATAAA
>OMOT01068622.1:0-20227 GCA_900312575.1 Acanthochaenus luetkenii | reverse complement strand
ATTTAGGGCTGTTCGATATGACGATATATATTGTGAAGAATGTCTATCGTAGATATTTTCCTCCATCGTTTCTATCGGCATTGCCGCAAAAAAAGCAGCAGAACTGCTTTACGGCTGTATTTTACGTCATTCCCGACCCGCTTTACGTTCTCTACACGTGGACTGGAATAACAAACAAACACAGAGCAGTGTGACACAGAACAAAACTCGGTTGCATTTTCTTACCGGACCGTTTAGCCCCGTCATCATTTTACAGTAACCATCTGCTGATGATGCGGCTAAATTGGGAAAGGAATGTCCACTAGGGATGGGCGGATCGAAACAAATGTGTTTTCTGACATTATAAACGGTAAAGTCCATGAAACTAAAGCCCCTTCATGATGCTGTCTCACTTCTTGGAGATTGTAAAGCTGCCTTCCTGGAACTGGGGAATGTCCCACCTCGTAGTGAAACTATGACGCTTGAGTGACGCATTTTGGATTAAAAATAACTTTGAAATCGATACTTTTCAAAGGGCATCGATACCAAATGAGTATCGAAGTATCGATACCCTTTGAAAAGTATCGATTTCAAAGTTATTTTTAATCCAAAATGCGTCACTCAAGCGTCATAGTTTCACTACGAGGTGGGAAATTCCCCAGTTCCAGGAAGGCAGCTTTACAATCTCCAAGAAGTAAGACAGCATCATGAAGGGGCTTTAGTTTCATGGACTTTACAGTTTATAATGTCAGAAAACACATCCACAAGAAATCTCTTATCAAGTCTATCAAGAATTGTTTAGTATTGGGCACGTTGCTATTCTTCTGTGTGTGTGTGTGTGTGTGTGTGTTTCACTGACTTGTCGCTCATGCAATGGGCTCCGATGTTTGTGCTGACATGGTGGTAGACGCTGGGTGGCAGAGCCAAGTAGAAGACTCGGTTGGCTTCAGCCCCACCAGGCAGGGACGACAGGTGGGCATTGAGCTGGGAGAAGGATTTGCCCTCATCATACCTGCCACTCAGGTAGGAGTTCCTACTGAAGAAGACTGAGAGACACTCACCCTCCTCATCAGTAACCTGACAGAAAGCCCCAAGAGACAAGTATCATGTATTACCACACACTCCAAAACAGCCAACTAATTCAGTCAGCATAATCAACTAACCCGCCCTATTGTCTCTGTATCCACTCAGATAGCCAACTCTGTGTCTGAACAAACATACTTTGGAGTACTACCTTCATATGAGGCAGACATGCCGTCTTGATGTCCTCTATGGTCAGGTTAGAGCGGGCAAAACCCACAAAGTAGGTCTCCTCTGGGAGCAGGCCATCTCTAAATAACCACCTAGAGAAGAGACAGAGGCAGTCAGTCGAAAGCAGTGATGCAGAACGCTGGTCAAGGGTCAAACCCCTACATGTTATGGTTAAAGGAAACATGAGACGACGAAATACAACTTTGTCTTTCACTGTGGTGTAAGAAGAGATTCTTTACTCACCATAATGTGGGGTAGATCTTCTTTTTGGCAAGATCTCCCTGTAGGAATAATACAGGTAAAAAGCAAGTCTGCTTATCAAGCCCTCCTGATAATCCCTGTGCCTGTCATGGCAGCTAGGAACAGAGTCCAAAGAGTGAGTACACTTTAAAAAACGAGGGGTGATGTGGGTTGAAGGGAGGGATGTATTGACTATTGAGTAATGCTAGATAAAACTTTCAACACACCTACTGTGCAAGACTCTGCAACTTTTTAGATTTAATGTCAAATCTAGTATTGAAGAAAATTAAGAGAGAAGAGGAAACAACATAAGGACGAAAGACTTGTTGGGTTTATGGCCAAGAACAGTCTGACAAAATGTTCCGCTGCCCCCAAATTATCCCTTTCTTTCAGCACTTGACAAAGGAAAAAGTAGATGCAGCACATTTCAGTCAACATGTGCTCCATTCCCCCTCTCTCATCCTTGATTGTTACCACACTGTAATATTCCCTACTGAATCGTTGCCCTTTGAGGCTTTTGTGTAAACTCTGTTGAGCCCCCGTCTCTCCCAACCCCTCCTCTCAAACAGTCCAATGTTTGGAATTCAGAGCAGATGGAAGTCTAAATGGAGGCACTCATCTCCTAAGGGACTGAGCAGGCCAATTAAAACAAACAAAATCGTTTCCATAATAAAACTAGGCAACTTATGTCGGATCAGTTTTCACATTTGCAATTGCAAATGTTTAACAGTTAAAAATTACACCTGGGAACAGAATTGTCATCCGTGTCATATTACAAGAAATTAGTAAGTTGTACTTACAGAAGCTCCCAGGATGATGAAGATATGCGTGTCAGAATGACTGGACGGCTTTTCTCCATAGAGCTCCCTCCTAAGCCGCCCAAACACCTCCGAGCGAGTCAAAGGCTCAGTGCTCATGTTCTGGGTTTGTCTCGTCCCAAACTGGCCCTCTGCACTCTCCTGTCCCTACGGCTAGGACACACAAGAGCATGTGGAAATGTATACGGTCATCGCAGACTTGCAGAAAAAAGTCAGCTAGTTATTGCTGCCACCTATTGTTGCAAATGAATAATGCCTTGGTGCCTACTCACCACTCATTGCAATCCATACTCTCCTGCCCCTGCACAACCAGGTGGCCTGGTGTATGAAATCACATCTCCATATTCCATCGGATCAGGTTTGGCAGCTAAGAGGGGACCCTGCCCGTTCATTCCACCTCACATCTCTCAGGCCTTCTCAGATGACGCTGAAATTACTTCCAAGGAATGTTCCCTGCTCCTAAACCACTCCTTGGATAAACATTGTGCAGATATGGCAAACATTAACTAGTCCCTTTGAGAAACCCTTATGGCTTATTGGTGTATAAACGGCTCTCATCAGTAAATAACCTCTGGCATGTCCATTATCTCAGGGTTATAAAGTGGCTGACACATTATGTTGTCATGGCAGGCAACTGGATGTCAAGCTGGCTTTTAAAAACCAATTGGCTTTTGACATCTGTAGAACCAGTAACACATCCAAGTATCCAACTGATTTGCATAGTTGTATCATTTAGAAATGTGAATGCAGTTGGTAAATAATTACTTACCATAACCTGGCTAAAACACCAAAGGAAAGCTAGAGATTAGTACACATACATACAACAGTACAATACTAAGACAGATCAGATTGGTCTAACTGATGATTTCAGAAATGCAGTTCTAGATACTGAATTAAACTTTTTTCTTCTTTTTTTCTTTCTACAAATGATAATTTAGCTGACGACAGTGTATAGATTTTATTTAAAAATCCACATATTTCTCTTTGGCAAAACATTTGCATCGTCACTGCAGCACACATTCCAACATTCACCGTCAGACAAGAGAAGTCACAAAACAGTGATTTTGAAAGCTGGAGTTTAAAAGGCACTGAAGTCATAGCAGTTCTCAGCATTGTCCTGCTGTCTAGTTGCCACTCCAGACTGTTAAGTTCACACACTGCATCAAGAACCCCAACCACATCCAAATGTCTATCCATCATAAATAGATTAAAAAACCAGTCAGGTCAACCTGAGCTGCTCCACACAGATGGAAATGTCTTTACTTAGTCCTCCATTAACTGTCCCAAGCTCCACAAAATGCAGTCCTATTGGATGAATGTAGAGCTGGTCCCTAGGCCCTGAGTCTGAGGAAGGGGACACATGGTGCCATAGGTGAACTGGTGGGCAGACAGGGAGGTCAACTGAAGCTCCACTGCTGGTTGAGGTCAACAGCATTACATTGGTCCATCTGAACCTGGCCTCCTTTAATCTGTAAACACTTCCCACTGCTCGGATTCTTCAGGAGATGTTCCTATAGAGTAACACACGAGAAGAGTGAATCATCACACTAGCCAAAATCAAAACAGACTGTTTAGCAGGGAATGAGCTCGTCAATATTCCAGTGCTTCTCACCTCTGTAAAGACCCACTCCTGTTGCGGTGCCAAACTGGTGCCCTTCCCCTTCAGCTGGCACAGCTCTATCTTCACCTGTTCTGGCTGGGGCACAGCGTGGAGACACAGCTGCTTCCCAATGTTGTGACGCAGCTCCTTATGAGATGTGTATTCAAAGTACTAGAGGAGACAATCATCTGATCAGACACCCAACTGTCCCAGAGAGCCGTCAAATTACCTTCAAATGAGTCCAATTCTTAATTTCACAGACAAAAATCCATAAAAAGGAGTCAAAAACTGGAGTCAATGACAGTACCTGGTTGCCTCCCATGTTGTGACACTGGTACATGATGACAGCTTTGCCTCCCTGGTTGTTCTCGCCTACATCCAGGCAGGATTGAGATCCTGCGTTCTTAATCTGCGTGCACACACAGTAACGGTGAAATACAGCTACAGCATTGTCTGCTGCATATTATAGATATCCCAAGGTAAATATGAATACAGACAAAGGGAAACATGACTTACCGCTCCAAATTTTTCCGGGGACAAGTCTGGAACAAAGGCCTCTGGGTAGATTGTGTTGAGATACCAGGTGAAGTTCTTGCACTGCAGCCTCTCTCTCAGTTTCACACGATCGGAGATGTCCCCATACTGGTGCTGGAGCAGTGAAGGAGAGTACAGACCATGGAGCAAACCATTACATAATGACGTCACGAATCCTTTGCTGCCAGGGCTATAACGTTTTATCCAAACATCCCCGAATGTGTAGGAGAGGGGGGTCGATAAATGGCATAATTTGTGAATTTGAGCTTTTAACATCGTTACTCCCCTCTCAGTATATACACTTGTTATCAGTCTCAACTTAAGCATTTGCTTTCCTGTTCATCTCAGGCCACTGACCTGTCTGGCTATGCTTTCAGCATTCTTGTTACGGCGGTAGAAGATATTCTTGTAGTCATCCATCCAGACCTCGGCCAGGCGGACCTGGTTGCGCGTGATGACCTCGGTGCCCTTTGGGAAGGTGTGGGGACTCTTGGAGCGGAAGACGTGGCCCACCACAGAACAAGGAAGGATCTCCAACTGACCCCCACATTGCCATACCTGTGCATCGCATTTGACATGGATAACAATTCAGACTCGATAATGAGAGGGAGATTGATCAAGTAACAATATGGGACTATGGCGGCGCAGATGATGAGACTGACCCTAAATGACATCTCCACATTCTCACCACCCCAGATCTCCATCTTGTCATCGTAGGTTCCAATGTGTTCAAAGAACTTCTTAGTGATTGAGAAGAGACCACCGGCAAAGGTAGGCGTTCTGAAAAAAGGAAATTTTCATTCGCAGATGCAAAATCTTCAGACATTAATATGATTCAAGATTTGTTTCTGAGCAAATCCAACATGATTAGCCCTTCTTACTTTACAGGGTAAGTTTCATCCTTGCGTGTCTTCTTCGCTTCCTCTGGGATGGCCTCCCAGCCGAAGGTCAGGCTCCAGTCAAAGTTACCTCGGTTGTAGGCGTGAGAGGTGGCCACAGGCTTACTGAACTGAAAGCTGTTGAGGTCAATGGTCGTGATCTCTGGACTAACCACGGCAGTGGGTTCCTCCACAACACGGGCCAACAGGGGCTCCAGCCAGCCATTTAAACACTCGCCTAAAAGGGAGGAGGGAGAGAAATTAGTATCCTGACCCAGAAATGTCCCTTCAACCTTTGTGACACAAACAAGCCAACAGTCAGTTTCAGGTGTAGAGATGGTGACGATGAGTCAAAAAATAACATTGCCCAACTCCCCCATAGGAGCAACGCCAGCTCCCCGCTTCACAGAGCTTAGTTTCATGAATATGACAGTAATGATTGTTTTGTGTCAGTATCCCCAATGATGTGTGACATGAGAACAAAGTCCTCAACAGAAAACCTGAAACCACTGGTGTAAAGAAAAAAAGGGGGGGAAAGAAAAGCAGCAGAAAGCAGCGAATGGACCCGATTAGTTCCTGGTTATTGCTGCTGGTGGCAGGAAGCTGGACACTGGGGAAAATGTCTTTAGGCAACAAATCGTTCCAAGTGGTGGGAAAAAACCTATTGTTAAAATGACAGGAAATATAAAGTGATGCCCTTTTGGTGGGCGCCTTACAGCACTGAGAGTGTGTAACTCTTTAGCACGAGTGACTAATGGCAATCAAACCTCTAACCCTGGCAGTGTCAATGACCCATTGAGCTACACACAGCTGGTTAAATGTGGCTATGGTGGGTTGGTTTGTGGTTGTGTGTGTGTGTGTACTGCATGGTTTCCTCACAGTGTGCATCCAGGAAGGTGAGCACTTCACCCTGGGCAATACTGGCACCCAGCAGCCGGGCTGTGATGAGGCCCTTCCTCTCCAGCTGCCTCACCACACGGACGATCTTCAGCTGAAGCACGTATTCCTCCAGACTGCTCTTCAGATGCTCTGAGGGGATAAAACACTGTCGCTGGTGAGAATATGAACTACACATAAGCAACTGTGGTAATTTATGCCAAGCAGTTTTCCCTGTGCATGTGCTTAACACTTTTATTGTGGCCGCTAGACTTTGGAATAGTTTGCCCGATGACAATGGGTTAACACATTATATTTCTTCATTTCAATTTAAATAAACACGATCCACCATGGCGGAACAAGTAAAAGTAAACAAACAATATTTAGACTTATTTATGAAATTAACTCATCTGTGATATTCTATAACTCATTGCTCCGTATAGTTATTATTAATTACTAGGCCTGCTTAAGGGCAGTTGCATTCCGTTTCAAATACTTTGCTCTCCCTCTGACTCCGCCCCCTGCTCTGCAAGTCGCCAGTGGTGCTACGTATCACAGAGGGAAAGTCAAGGAGGGCCTTATAAATGACTAATGTCACGGACTCTGGAGCTGGTAGAGATTAATGTCGTTCTCCAGGACACTTCAGCAAGTCAGATTCTTGCTGACATGGGGGCTGAAACCGAAGACCTTCAGTTGAAGGATCTCCCTACTCACCACAGCACCCTATTAAAATATATATACAGTATACATTTGGTTTTTTTATGAAGGACTTGCATAGACGCGATTACTCTTCTCTGATCTTTCGCATTGTTGTGGCCACTCTTCTGTCAATGTTTGTATATGCCTTGTGCACTATGCCATGTGTATAATCTTTATTGAGTGCTGTACAATTTAAGTTCCTATGAGAGTGCTAGTAGATGGTGACACATTACGTTTCCATATGATAGAGATCTTACAGTATTGATTACGAAACCTTTGTATGATGTAGCATTCCCTTGTATGTTATTTGAAACATTTGTACTGAAAATTAAATTGTGCCATCCAAAGTATAACTGATGATTGTATGCGTGTATATAAACACACACACACACACACACATATATATATAAAACATACACACTCTTATTATATTGTGAGACCACTGCCACAAATATAGCGATGAAGAGGCAAACTGGTAAAACTGGGCTGTGACTTCCCTTCTGAGAACATGTCTGACCACAAATGCACATCATGTTTGTGCAGCTACCAATCAAATTTCTGAACGTTAAGACAGAACGCTTGGTGCTCTTTTACAAATTGCAGCAAAAAGAGAAGTTTAGTCACAGTAGGCAATGTGCAAATACAGTTCATATTAACTGCACATCCTCTTTTGACATATACAACTGCCTCTATAAGAGCAAAATATCCTCAATTTTAAAGTGACAGAGGATCTTTCAAGCACAGGAGCAGTAAATGAGATCATGTAACACTGCTCACAGAAACTAAAGTCAAACAGTTTGGCTAATGTTTAAGTATTATTAGTGTACATGGCTTATTATCATCATTGAAAGCTATTTCTATACCTTGTGTATTCAAGGGTCTATATTTCCCAACTCATTTGATCAGGCTGATACAAACTGTGCAAGGGTACTCTATCAAGCATATATCTGAAGTGTTAGAAAAGCTTATAAATACTAGACAACTGACATATTAATGTTCATGGTCTTCTCTTTGGAATGCAATCAGGTTCTGGCAATGGTTGCATCATGGAAACTCTTAAAGTCCCTATGTGTAATTCTATCTCCGGCTGAAACACCGTCACCCCACTGCTGGCTTCATGTTTTGAGTCACTGGATGGAAAATATAAAGCCGTCAAATCAATTCCAGTTTGGTGCTTTAAGATACTCAACTACATTACCACTTAGGACTCCCACAAATGTAGTGCTATTTCCATTGATCTGACTAATGTGTGCACATAAAGATCGTTTCCTTATACAAGCACTTAGCATGTTGTATTGTAAAACACACAAACCAATACAAATGTATTGCCAAACATATTACAAAGCTGCGCTCATACGTCATGGCATACTTTCTTTTATCGCAAATGGTCTTTCACTTCTGCCAAACGCTCACTAATCTAGATGTCGATTCGCTTTTCTTGATTATGGTGATGTTTGCAGATAAGCAGGCAGAGGTGTCCTTGAATGGCTACATGTTTTCTCCCACTCGGTCGTCAGGTTTGCGACCAATGCTCCTAACAAGCACATCACCGCAATTTGTATTTCACTGTAAGCCAGCCTTCTGTACATACCGATATGCAAAGTTCACAGGGTCATACTCATTTATGACACCATTTGCCCTGTTGCCTCCTCTTGCTTAACTAGCCCATTACAAACCTCATCTGCCATTTATAATACACCATTTGCCGGCTATATCCTGTTAAAAATGCCCCATGCCAACACCATTCTGGGATAATTGTTGTTTGCGGATACCAGTGACTGGAATGCCTCGCTAAAGACTATACATTTCAACACTTTAACTTAAGCATTACTCCATTGCAGATAGTTTACCCCACTCAATAACTACTACCACAATAGCAGCCCTGTCCTTTTAATGTGTGAACATGATTCTTGCGTTCTCTACCTATATAATGTTTAAGCAATAATGTCCTAAAGAGGCTTTTAAACTGTCATTGTACTTAAGAATTTGTTCCTCATGAACTTGCCTGGTTAAATAAGAGCACAAAATAAATAAAACTGACCTCCCAGCCACTCTTGCCGTCGCCCAGCTCAGCAATAATGGCATGATGTGTAAATGACGTCCCATATATTGTACTCTGAGCCAGTGTTTTGAGTATGTTTTGGCATCAGTGCGTGTATGAGTTTCACACCTGCAGTACTGGCATCATCCACCAAGATGATCTCTGTGAGCAGGGCAGCAGGGGATGTGTGCAGGACGCTGTAGACGGTCCTAAGGAGGGTGGACCATGCCTCATTGTGGAAGACTATTATAACACTGGTGGTGGGCAGAGGGGGACAGCGACGAAACTTCCTGTCCACACACCTGGCAAAGGAGAGCCACGTCAAAATACACAGAGACATATCTCAATAAATGAAAGTCATGAAAGGAAATCACGAGCTACACGAGCTACGTCTACAAGACCATTGTTTGCTCACATTCAAGGTCTGTTCTCTCACACTTTAGATAAATAAAGCACAACCCTAAGCATACAGAAGTCAACAATCCTCTGAAGAAAAGCAATATTCAGATACCGAGTTGGAGAAAAATTTACAGTGGGTGGGGCATTTATAACACCACAGATAAGCTCACGATCTGGAGAAACTAGAATAAGATACCAGGAGATATATACCACCATATTATCCACGATACTGACACGTGTACACACCCGTGAGCCATTGCTATACTCAGTTTCTGCGGTGATATTCAAAATATTCTGTATTCTGGCATACTGTGTGTATATAGCGTATTTAAAGGTTAAATTGTGATTCATCAGACTTAGTCCCAACTATCAGCGTGTCAGATTGTTCTGGGAACTTGCTCTTACTCTGGCGGTCTGGTGTCATCCCCAAGACTACGGCTCAGTGAGATGCGGTCACTGGCAAACTGGTTGAAACAGTGCCTGGTCATGCCCTCCTCCTTCTCCTTCTCCTCCTCGGGAGTCATGTGGTCTTTCTGAAACGCCTTGCCGTCAGCCCCCAGGCTCTGGGGGTCCTGCGGCGGTCTCTCCAGGGCAGGTTTGAGCTCGGCCTGGCTGTAGAATCCCGAGGGGCAGCGGACGTCCTGGGTGGGCTGCTCCTCTGCTGCCGGAGGCTGCGGAGCCCTGATCTGGAAGCCAATGTTGTTGACGGCCTCTCGGACCAGGACCATCACCTGGTCCTTCTTGTCCACCAGCTCCTTAAACCAGGGGTCCTGAGCAGGCTTAGAGCCCATGTCCCTCTGGAGAACCACCAGGATCACCATGAACAGAGTCCCCCCAAAGAGCGCCAGTTTCAGGGGCGACACGCGCCGGCGCAGGAACAGACGCATGTTTCTGAATCGGCGTCGCACTCAATGCTGTTGGATAAGACAGAACGGAACAAAATATAACAATTCTCATTTGTACAATTTACCTGAGGGTTTCAACCAAGCGTTGAAAAAGACTTTTGTAACCAACAGATATCCAAGTACTCTCTGAGTAACTCCTACCTACCCGTACTTGCTAAATATTCTATGAGTTATTCCTGCAGTAAAATATCCAAGCTTGAGAGAAATCCCTTTAAACCGGTATGCGAGTCTCCAGCCAGTGTCATAGCAGCCAGCAATCTAGCAAACACCGCTCCCTCGCTCCCTCGCTCCTCCGCCTCCCTCTCGTTAGAATGCAGTCCCGCAGGACAGGTGAGGTCGGCAGGGAGGAGGAGAGAGTGAACAAACAGGGCACACCTCTCAGTAAACACCTGAATCCATCCGCTCTGGCTGCAGCCCTCCGGGTCACATGTGGCAGCAGGTGGGCCCGCGCCGCAGGTCCAACCTGTAACTCCCACACCGGTTAATGAGTGACACGACGCCTAAACCCAAGCACATACAGATCCGCGCAGACGCATCACCAGCTGTGATCAGCGGTCACCTACTCAAGGAAACAGGATGTGGTATATTAACATGACCAGGATTCCCAGCTCTGGAACAATAAGAAACCATTTACTGGTTCAGCATTTGAAACACTATCTAGGATCAGCTTGTCCTCAGGTGATCACTGTTCAGAGACTCCCTTACTAAGTCATCATTAATTTACTCTCGTCTCACGCCAGCTTCCTTCATCCCCGAGGCAAGACGACACATTTTTGTGATTCCAGAAGGGAGAAACAATGGCAGTCACACACATTTGTCTCTAATGGACAACCAGTGTGTCCAGTTTGGCGTCACCACAGTACATCAAAGGAAGAAGAGGGAAACATGTGCACCCAAACACAACAGTTCCAAATGTATTGACTTGGCATGTCAGAGTCAAAATGATGTTGACCTTTGTTAAACTCAATTGTCAATCTGAGAAGGCTGCCCACAACATACATGTTACATGTTACATACATCAGTCTTCCAGGTACAAAAACCTTACCGAAACCACGTCACCTTTCTAATGCAAGCGACACTTATGTGCACACACGTGTACCTGCGGCAAAACTAGGCGAATTGAGGTAAATAAATGGTTTTACTACGACGCTCAGCCCAGACAAAACAATTGAACATATCGTGTAGCAAAATAAAAAATATTTTTAATTATCATTCAATGTAGCCAAACCATACTTTCGGAGAAGAAGAAAAGAAGAAGAAGAAGAAGAAGAAAGCCCATTACAACACAAGGAGACGTCATCCTTATCTCGCACACGTTACAGGTACTAAGACGCGACAGACAACCTGACACGTGACAACGAGGCTCGACAAATGGACCATATACCTTAAAACTCGGCCACAAATGTGACGTGGCAAGTAGCCAAGTGGCGTCCAGTCTCTTCACGTTAGTCCGGCTTGAGGTCTGCGAGAAAACGGACCCGGGAGTTCCGCGCGGCTTCCCGGCTTCCCCTTTGAACGGGACAGGTGCCATTCGTTTGAAGTGATTAGCCGGAGTCCCCCGGCGGCTGGGTCCTAAAGCGAGCCGGTTCTGACGCTGCGTCTCTACGCGCTGACGTCAGAGCGGAAAGGATACAAGGCTCTTCTTCAGTTTATTATTATTATTCATATTATTGATTATTATGAATCGTCATTTGAGAGAGAGTCATCCTATAAGACGCCTGAGAAGCACACCGGACCAATACCACGCAGAGGTTACAAATACTAATACATAAATACCAATAACAATCCTACAGCAATACCACGGGAGGAAAGACATATAAAGTATAACAAGACTCACCGGTGAGTATCACAGACACACTACAAGTCCCCGCGGGAGTATTGTAGGAATATTAGTGCTTTTTCGTGAGGGATTAAAAACGGATTTCATACCGTTTAATTAATGTTCAGCATAGAGTGCTGTAAGTGAACATACCCATTAGCTCAACAGTCATTCATTATTCATGTTCGAGCAATTAAATACTCTCTGCTGTATCGCCCTCTTGAAACCGTAGACTGATTTATTCAGAAGGAGAAGGAGACTCGGGTTTCTGTCACTGGGGCAAATCTTGATTGCAGGCTGTTGATTGACCTGAGCTCCGAATTAAAAACCACACACACGTTACAAAACCATGACGTAGGCTCGGCTATGCTCTGTGACAAAGGACGTTAAGGACCGCGTTTAACGTGAGAGCGTCGCTGACAAATAATTAGACATTTAAATATTGCGCTCCTGATTTTCTGACAAATCAATATTCAATGGACTAATCGGAATTAATATTAATAATGTAATCTGAATAGTCTTTACCCGCTTATTCCTATTCAAATAGTAGAAAGAAATATAATTTCACACCTGTACCAGTCGTCAATACATTCAAGTTGGAGGCAGGTGAGCCTAGTTCCTCTCTTTAATAACCCTGACTGTCATGGTGTACTGTGCTGCACTTCACACATCAGTCCAAGACATCCAGGAAAGCACCAACGAAAACAACAAACGAAAGAATCACAATTAATGCAAAACAGCCATTTATTGATTTCTTATCCATGGGGAAATCAACCAAATCAACCATTGCACAATTTATTAAACTCTTGACACTTTTGAGTTGTAAAGGAAAATGCAACAGTATTTTTGTTGGTCCTTTCACTTCAAAGACAGTAAGGGACAAGTAGACGTGAGGGCAGCATTTTAGGCTCAGACTGAGACATGTTACATATTAACACCATGCTGCATCACTTCTGGTTAGTGTCAAAACAACGAGGGTCGAAGCTCGTCGAAATGTAAAACACACCTCCACCTTCTCAGCAAACCTGAAGCCAAATCACTATTGGACCTTCATGTAGTACAATGATTCAGCTCCTCCCCCAGTGCCATTGTCAATATAACGAGTGGTTTTCGTCAGTAGTAGTGTCATCGTGGTCAAAGATATTCATTATTTGGTTACATTCATTTGATTATTGTTTCGAGAGATTAAATATTTTTTTTGGGGGGGGTAACAAGCCTCCATGTGCCAAATACAACCAGATACTGTCAAATACTGTGGTGTACAGTTGTGGGTATTGGTCCATTAAGCACCTGGACCTTGGAACTGCATAATCTCAAGGCAATACTTGTGAACAGACAGAGAACTCCTACATACAGCTTATCCCAGAGCTAAAAGTATAAATGTGTACCGTCGGGAAACCACTTTATGTTCACACCTTGTAACGCAATCTAAAAATAAAAGTTCAGACTTTTACTTGTTTAGGTTGGAATGAAATCAGTCAGAATCACAGTCCAATAAAAGGTGTAGTAGACATAATAATTTTCAAATGATCAACTGACACAATAAATCAGGAATGGACACACACGTCCAAAGTATAATATAAAACATGCCTTGCAGCAACTAGTTTGGCAAGAAAGCATTTGTCATACAGTATCATAAAAACCTCACAGTGAAAAGTTATGCCCCTTTATAGATAAAGAACAGCATTCAGTTAGGTGTGCTCATACACCCCCACACACACACCCGCCCATACACCCACAACTATATAAAACTATCTCGTAACAGTTAAACAATCTCTCTTCAGTACCGTGATGGAACCGTTTTTTTTCCTTCATCTCATTATTCTTGTTTTGGCTTGAACCAAAAATACATTACATGGAGCAAATGATCAATCACATGTTTCAGTGAAGCACACACAGCCTTGTGTCCAGACTGCGGCTAATCACTGCCTGAAAGAGACAACGAAGGCCCTGATAAGAACACAGAAATCCAAGCCAAGGTTGTTGTGTGTCTTGTCTGTCTGTCTGTCTGTCTGTGTGTGTGTTGTCCTTCATGAATATATCAAGTCCACAAGGAAAGAAGTGTTCGTCCCCATCAATGACAGTGACGTTACCGGGGCCTTTGCTGTCAAAAAAAGGAATAAATTACTCAAGATTACCACTCACTTCTGCAGACGTTTGGAACAGAATCGCTAGACGCGTATGTGTTTCATATCAAACATTTGTTCTTTGGTCATTTTCATCCATCATGTTACCCTTGCATATTTTCTTTTATGTAATATAGTTTATTTTTTGTAATTTGTTTTGTACAAGGTCATCACAAAAATCCATCTGCACGAAAATAAATAATGTCTCTGGATGAAGTACCATTGCTCACAAACATAAGCATAGCCACTTCCTTCCTAAGGCAACTGGGCTTCATGATCTCTCAAGCAGCTTGGGGAAATGCCTTCAAATAAGAACAACGCCCTACGCGTGTGCGTCTGAGTACATGAGAGCGCACAGACAGGCCGAGCGTGCGTCTCCTCGCCATCTTCTGTCCCCGGTGTGTGCGCACCGTGCTTCAGTGCTCACCACCGAGCTGACCGCCGCGGTCTCTCTCTGGTCTACGTCTCGTCAGTGCAGTGGGAGTCGAGCTGGAGTCCGTTGGTCTGCCGTTAACTGCCCTGGGGACCGCTTGTGAGGAAGTAAGTGGTCATCTCCCCCTTCCCCTTCACCTTGACAACGCCTCGACAGTCCAGCTGGTAACCCCTGTTAACCAGCACATGGTACAGGTCTGTGGTCACCTAGGGGAGGACAAGGACACTTGACACCAAGCCGAGACACTAAACCCTTCCCATGAGAAACATTGTCAGCCCCAGCTGCAACATGGACATTCTCCCGAGGGACTGTGATGAAGGCATTACATTTAAAAATCAAATGTGGATGAGAGATTTATAGAGCTAGTGCATTTTGTATAAAGTGCTACAGTTGTCGCAATGTAGATCTACATATTGTGTACTGCAAAGGGCATTTTGATTTGCAGTAACATATAATGTACAACAGGTGGCAGTATTGTTCCGACTGTGATCTTCCCAGCAACCAATTCAGCCATTTGATTTCAAGACAGAAAATCTCACCAGAATACTGAGCTGGGTTGGTATTTATCAGCCATCGGAAAATGGGTGTAGAGCTCTACATCCACGAATGAGATGATCGTGGGAATCTTGTCCGTGATGATACATCAGGACTGCTTCTCTGAGAAACATGCTATTTGTGTCCACTGTGCTACAGATTGCGCTCTTGATAATAATAATAATAATAATAACGTGATAGAAGATCTGTGCGGGGAAAGTCTTGACTTCCCCTCCACAGGGACGTCAGAGCATCATGTCAGCTACAGAACAGCGCCCCTGGAGCTGGTAGGGCTGCAGGGTCTTGCTCAAGGCCACACCAGAGAGCAGATGATTGAACCCAGGTCGTCCAGTCTCGCTACTCACTATGCCACCCTGCTGCTCATGAATAATAATAATAATATTAACTATATTTTAAAAGCACTTTCCCTACAGTGAGTATCACAGACACACTATAAGTCCCTTTAGGAATATTAGTGCTTTTTCGTTAGGGATTAAAATTCATAACAAAGTTACAAGCTGTTGAAGCGTTACTGAGCCAGACGAGTCAACGCGCAGTACCTGGATGTAGTCTGGTACTCCCGTGCTGTCCATCCGGCTGGCCACGTTGACCGTGTTCCCCCAAATATCATACTGGGGTTTCCTGGCTCCGATCACTCCTGCTACCACTGGCCCCATGTTGAGCCCTGAGAACAAATCACTCCGTCACTTGGCTGTGTTACACCATACCGTCTCGATCGTAACGCTGGTCCTGAGCAAGTAGACTACTCTAGTGCTCCTTCGACCAAGAAAAGGATTCCTCACCAAAAGAAATGGCAATGCAATGTAGTGTTTCACAGATGACGCTTCAATACCACTTTCCACTATCTTCCACTATCTTCCCCACTTACCTATCTTCATCTGGAAGTTATTGAAGGAGTGCTCGTTGATGTACTTCATCTGCTCCCTCAGCCTCATGGCGTAGTCGGCCAGAGCCAGGATGTGTGAGCGGCCCTCCCTGTCGTAGGTGGAGTCGTTGAGGCCGGACGCCGCCATATAGGTGGAGCCAATGGTCTTGATCTTCTCCAGCTGACGGAACCTGTCCTCACTGATGATCTAGAGACGAGTAAGCAGCATTGCATAAGAAATAGGAGAACGAGACAAACAGCAATGGCAGTTGGACTCCAGGTGAACAACATGTTTTCAGAATTGGCAGAACACAAACAACCAGGACCACTGATTGCAGGCTACACCGTACCCACTTCCCCCCGTAAACACTTACTACGATTCTCGACTCTATTCATTCATCTCCTCCCCTCATAGTTTCTCCTCTTCTCACCTCGTCAAAATCGGCGATGATCTCGTTGAGCAGCCTGAGACACTCCACTCCCTCGTTGTTTGCCTCCAGCTCCACATAAAACTCAGAGAAGTTGCTGATGGAGGCAAACATGACAGCAACAGACTCACACGACTGGTAGTACAGCTCGTCATTCCGCCGCTCACGCGCCAGGAAGTGGGCGGCCACATCCTTGGGCAGGATGTTGTGGAGCAAACGGCGGTTGTATGCCTGCAGCTCCTCCATCTCCTCCTTCTCCTCTGTGGCCTGAGGACGGACGGGGACAGAGACGGATCATTGGTATGGTTGTCTGCTGACTGTAGCACTGAAGCATTAACAGGTGTTGCACATCTATGATCTTTCATCTACCTGCAGCTTCCAGAGGAAATCAAGGCGTGCGGTGGACTCCACCTGCTGAGCGTGCAAGTAGAGAGCCAGGACAAACACCGTGAGGATGACAGGGGTCATAACCTTTAGGGACACTTTGGTCACAGTATCCAGGCTTAGGAGGGAAACAGGGAGACGCGAGAGTCAATTTCGTGTACGGACATAGAAAATGTATGAAACTAGAGACATACTAACACTTAAGAGGACAAGCAAAAGCTACTCACCACTGGTCTGTTGTTTCATTGAAATCAGGCCTGGAAAAAGAATAGTAAGTCATGTCTATGAACCACATACTGACATAATGCAGTTACTGTAAAAAAACACAAAAATAATACAACTTACCATTGTAGGGAATCGTTGAAAGGTGTTAGTGACCTGAGGAAAAAACGACATTCAAAAAATGTTTGACTTTACCATGAAAAAGTAGGTCGTTTACAATCCAAAGCACAGACCTTATCATGAGTAAGTAGGCCATGTACAACCCAAACCACAGTATTGTGACACAGGTTCCGAACTATTCAGATTTCAATAGAACAGATTACATTTAAAAATTGGGCAAGAGTGAGAGTGTGTGCGTGTATGTGTGTGTGTGTGTGTGACCCTGGCAGGCATCTTACAGGGTGTTGGCTATGACCAGCAGGTCTGCGTTGTCAAACAGGGCCACCTGAGGCCACTCCACCACCAGGAGGAAGATGAGCTGGATGAGCAGCATCAGAGCCAGCTTCCCTATGCTGCTGATGTGGAGGAACACGGAGCAGGCCAGCAAGGTCAGCAGTACGCTGTAGCTGAAATACTGCAGCAGAGGGGAGATAGGGAGGGAGGAGGAGGAATGAAGGGCGAAGGTTAGGTAAATACTCAAACATACCTTTTTTAATGCACACACACACCTACACACGCACAGACACAAATGAGGGCAAACAAGCGGTTACGCGCGCACCCGTGTGTGTCATGTGAAAGCATACACACAGAAGCAGACGCACATGCTAAAAAGCCTTGGGGCTGACCTCAGGGAAATGGCAGGGCGTGGCCTGGCTGGGACACAGGGTCAAACCGTCCTCTGCCGTCTTGGTAAGGTTGTGTAGCAGGCAGAGAGTCACTGATGTGTTCAGCTCTTTGGCCACGCAGTCTTGCAGATTATCTGTGCTGCAGGTAAACTGGCAGGAAAGGAGGAAACAATCAGCTGACATAGGTGAAATGGCAAGGAGGCGATACACAGGCAATCAGGCGCACTCCTCTTCGTCACAAATGTCATGCTGAAAATAGTGTACCGCCATTCTAAAACAAATATGTTGTGTGTCACGGGGCTGCCACGTGATACAAGAGTGAAGGAGTGAGCTGTAGTCCCTACCATGTTGACGAAGGCAGAGATGAAGAGGAGGAGGATGGTGAGGACTCCCACCATTGTGCTGTTTGCACGGGACTGGACTATTTTCTTGGTTACCGTCTGCAAGGCAGCTGGGAAGAGCTTGGATGTAGACAGCAAGGAGAAGATCAGACAGAGACAGAGTTAACACCATTAGTGATGCTGATCGTAGACATGGGATAAGGACTCTTATCTATATCCATCTATATATATCTGCAGAAGGATTTTGCTCCTTACTTTGATGCAGGAGTAGATGGCACAGATGAAGAGGATGTTGGCGAGGATGAAGAAGATGCTGATGAAAAGGCCCAGCATGAGTGTCGTGCTGGAAGAAAAGAATCACGCTTTTAAGGATGTATAACTGTCACGAACACTTCATAACCTAATAAAGACCATATTTCCTGCTCCCAGTTCAGTAAAACGAGAAGAAAAAAAAAGTTGATATTGGAAATAACTACTTACTGTGGGAAGATGATAATCTGAATGAAACAGATGAAACAGAAAACAAGGAGAGTACAGGCCACATAGCCTCCAAAACGATCATCCACCTTTTTGGAGTACTGCAAATAGAAAATTGACAAGAAGTGAGTCGCTGTGTAGCAACTCAATTAAATGGTAAATAATCAACACAATATAAAGTCTATTTGACAGGCAGTTTTGGGTGAATTTCAATCCCAACCTTTTTCTCGAGGTCGGAGGTCTGGAAGGTGAGCAGGAACTTCTTGACGTGGTCCTTCCTCAGCTGGTCGATGCTGCGGGCGTCGATGGCACGTCCAAGAAACTCATCCACCTCGTCCTCAGGGTTCAGGGCCTCCTGAGCACAGCGGCTATGAGGTAGACAGAACAATAGGTCACTGTGGTGTGTGTGTGTGTGTGTGTGTGTGTGTGTGTGTGTGTGTGTGTGTGTGTGTGTGTGTGTGTGTGTGTGTGTGTGTGTGTGTGGCCTATGCTGTGACAAGCAGGGTGACTCAGAGCTAATAGGATATTAGTGCTGGGTTGGATCTGACTCTATAAAAACCCACAATGGGCTCTAATGTTAGACCGCTCCAGTGACAGTCTGCCAACATACTCACTTGTCTTTGCTGGATGCTTCATCGATGCCCTGGGGAAAGACAAAAATTGAGAAAGACAGGGAGAGTTTGTGAGAGAGGGAGAGAGAGGGAGAGAGAGAGAAGGAGGAGGAGGAGAGTGAAGGAGAGAAAAGAGAGAGATTATCATGTAGCCAGAGCAAAACCGAAAAATAGACAGACATCTCAGACATCTGCACGGCTAATCCCCGAGAGCCAGACTGATGTTTTAATTAATGCTCAGAGGCTTCAAATTACACCCTCTTTGCCCCTAGGGCACAACCCCTCTGAGATGGAGAGAACAAAAAGAGGAAGAGAGGAGAGGGAAGGAATTATATAATAGTGTGTGAGAGAGAGAGACAGAGAGAGCTATAAACACAGAGGAAGAGCGAGACAGACAGACACAGACAGACAGACAGACAGACAGACAGACAGACTCAGTATAAGTGATGCACTGGGAATCCCTGGGAGTTGTCCATTGTCGCTGTAAGCCTTGTTGTAACTTTGATGGGAACAGATCAATACTTTATCTCACGTTTCCATTGTCTCCTTCAGGCTTGTACCATACACACACTTGTTACGTTCAGGCAGCATGGAGTCACCATGTTACAGACAATCCACTCAACATTAAAGGGATTCTGAAATAACATTTTTAACCCCTTTGAAAGATACAACTTATTTCTGTCTATTCTCTTTTACAAAGAGAAAAAAATAAAAATGAGCATTTGAATATATAGAGTTAAGCTGGTAAGACGTTATTATTGATGTATGTTGGACCTGTCATGCGTTTGCATAACATTTTTAATATTTGTTTTACTCATTTACTCAGTTCCTGACATCAAATACTGCCCAGACGATACTCCTGTGACCCTAGAAGGACCACATAAGAGAAAAGTGCAAAAACAAGAGTGAGTGTAAAGAGAGAGTCAGAAAGGACGCTCAAGATGAGAGACGATACGTGACA
>OMOT01068617.1:0-14311 GCA_900312575.1 Acanthochaenus luetkenii | reverse complement strand
AGTGTGAAAATGATTTTGCCTGGGCATTTAGCTCCTCCCTTGCCTCTTCAAAACGGGAAGCTCGGGGTGTATTCTTACGGGTCTCAGTATGCTCTCCTGTGAAATGTATTGCAATCCGAAAATGTTTACATGCATGGCTTGGACCTAAGCATTCCCCTCGGTGTACAGTGGATATAAGTGCAATATATTTTATTGCAGTCTTTATTGTGTTTTCCAATAGAAACAAAGGTGTGTTAGACTTCAAATTCTCTGTCTCACTCTTGCTTCTGTCTCTCTTGCTCTCTTTCTCTGCTTATTATCCAGATTCAGGCTGGACTTGCTCCAAGGTCAGAGCTGGGAAGCAACGGCCCAGATTTTCATGTTGCCAGAGCCCCTCCTTTTCTTATCCCCTGTCAGCACTTTCTCAAATCCACCTCCCAAGTTATGAGATTAGAAGAAACCAGTCATGTTCTCATGGTTAGACAGAAAGCCAGAGAGTTGACTGATTTATATTTTAAAATTTTTAAACCTTTATTTATCCAGGGAAAGTTGACTCAGTACGCCTGTCCTTTTTTTAAGCATCACCTTGTTTCACATTCATTCAGTTAAATACATTCACACCTGGGAGCTGCACACTACAACCACAGTCTTCTACTGTTTGCTGTTGAGCAGCTATACTCGAGCAGTTGAGGGTCAAGTGCTTTGCTGAATGGCACATTGACAGTTAGTGAGGGAATAGAGAATATTTCCCCCGTCTGAATTTCCCAATTTTCCCCACCGGCCAGCGATTAGAGTGGGCGACCCTTTACTTTTTTGCAGCATGGGATAATGTGTATCCCCAGTTAAATATTCTGCAGGTCTGCTCACAACGGCTACTTAGAAATATAAGACCATTCAATTACATTCGATAAACTTTATTGATTCCCGCAGGACAATTAATAATAATAATGCATTTAATTTATAATGCACTTTACATAAGACAAGTTCAAAGTGCTACAGGTTAAAAACATTTAATGCTACAGATAATTTTAAAAAACAAACACACATCAGGATCTATAAAAAAAAAGCTCTGCTAAATAGGTGGGTTTTTAAGCCACGTTTAAAAGCATCAACAGGGAAGAGCTTTCCACAGACTGGGAGCAACCGAGCAGAAGGCCCGATGTCCCATGGTACGGAGCTTGGTCCTGGGAGGTTTTGAGGAGGTTGGCAGTTCCAGAGCGGAGGTTACATGTGGCAGTTTGTGAAGTGAGGAGTTCCTTGAGGTAGGGGGGAGCATTGCCACTGGTAAGTAAGGAGGGAGACCTTATACTCGATCCTTAATGAGACAGGAAGCCAGTGGAGTGATTTGAGGATGGGGGTGATGTGGTTGTATTCACGCACCCTCGTCAGGATCCTAGCAGGGCAGTTTTGGATATACTGAGGCTTCTGGATTTTCTTGCTAGGTATCCCCATGAAGAGCGCACTGCAAAAGTCCAGCCTGGAGGAGACTAAGGTGTGGACAAGCTTTTCCGCATCTTCCAGAGTGAGTGTGGGATGGAGTTTGGCGATGTTCCTGAAGTGGTAGAAGGAGGTCTTGCACAATTGTTTGATTTGAGCCTCAAAGGTCATTCTGACACCCAGGGTGTGGGTGTATACCAGAATAAGTCTGTGTAGAGCTTATCGTTTGATTGATTAGCTGAGGTATCATTGTGTTGTGTTTTATGGAAGGCTAATCTATGTAATTCTCCTAATCACCATGTGTGTCTTCATAAACTCAGAACCAAGTCTTCCAAGGAAGACCCATCTAGGACTTGCTGCTGTGTGAAGGCTTTGGCCCTTGCACTCCTTACTATTGATTGCATATGTGGGTGAGCTTGGAACTTATTCTACTGTTGCACTCACAAAGTTCTAATTACATTTTACTGTTTGGCTTGCAAACAAAATTTCATAAAACAAAAAAGTAAGTGATTTAATATTCCTATATTGCAAGCATCTGACCTAGGCTTAAGGGCCTGGGTGAGAGGGGGCACGTCTTTGGGGTTATAAAGTGGGCACTACCCATAATATATATTTGGCAGAATTAGGTTCATGTCAATTTCAGCAGGCTCAACATTAATTTCTGGCATCCCAGAACTGTGAGACCACCTTTGCTGAATTGTGAAACAAGAGTACGGCAGATCTCAACAGAGGGATGGAGTTGATGACTGGGCATGCTATTCTGATGACTTACACTTGATGGGTATAGTGACAGGTCATTCCCTGCTACTTTTAGCTCAGCTAGCACCTGATTAGCAGACCAACCAGGTTAGAGCACAGGGTCACAAACAGAACACCTCTCCTGAAGCTGGTAGGGATTTAGTGTCTTGCTCAAGGACACTTCAGAAGGGTAGACACTTGCTAACATGGGGGCCAGAACCTGGGTCTCCCTACTCACTATGCCACCATGCAGAAAGGTAGACTTTTATAATAGAGCAGGACCTCCAAAGGATTGTTGGTTGCCTCGCTTGCTTGCCAAAGTGGTTGATAGAGTGGACAAACTTACCAGCAAAGCCAAAATGTACCACCAGATCTTGGCTGACGGTCGGTGGTAACTTCCCACCCTGCTGTCAACTGCAACCTCTCCACTAGTCTGTACTCCCTATGTTGGTTCAACACTGTTTAGGTTACCTTACATTTACTCCACACAACGTAACTGGCTCTTTCAAAGACCAACCATGCAACGGTTTGTCACTTGAGACTTACCCTCGCTGCATCTAAGCATAGTGCTGTATTTGGGCATAGAAGACACATTTCGGACAGACTTGGTTTATTTGTGCAGGATGATCCCACATACCTTCTGCACAGTGGTTAACTCTGTGACATTCTTTTCTAGGAACGTGTCCAAAGACAAGTTTGTGTTTAGGTCAGCATTGCTCCTAAGCACAAATGCAAAAGCTCATTTAAATGAGACACCGATGCAAGGTATATATGGATTCTGTCAGGTTAATTTTAATAGCCAAGTACAATGAATGTACATGAATTTGTCTTGGTGATGTTGGTGCAGACTTACTGACGACTTGGAGTTTCACAGTACATGCAGACACACATGGTACAAGAATGACAGGACCTTTATTAGATAGTTCAAAGTTGAGAGAGACAGGAAAGACCGGGAGACGGATGACATGCAACAAAGGTCCATGGCCAGATTAAAGCACGCCCCTAAATCCCTCATCTTTACATGCATCTATCATCCCAGTACCTTCCCATGGATGTCAACAACTCTCCACCAGCCCCGGCTGGGTCTGGTTTTTCCCCTGACAGTGACCAGATGTTGGAGCCTGTCAGTGTGAGACCAGACGGGTGAGCAAACAGCTGGAAGGGGTTTGGCGTGTGCCCACCCGCTGCTCTGCGGGGTGTCCCTCTTAATCCCTGCACGTTATAGTGCAATCATCCACCCACAACATGACATGTATAACTATGCATATACACTCATGCATATGTAAACATACACACATGCATTTATGCACACAAGCATATGCACACATACCTGCGCTCTCACACATGCAGAAGCATGTATACACACACAAGCATGCATATAAACTTGCACACAGACACTCGTTCTTTTATCTCTCGTCTCTGCTTGCGCCCAACTCGCTCCAAGTAGCGTTACACTGTGCTGAAACCAAGCATCCCGTGGAGGAATAAGCCCGTCTTCCCTTAAACGCTTATTCAGACCATCCCTGATTGCTATCGGAGCCTCATTACGCCGATGGAGAACAGCGCTAGGATGTGAGGAGAGGCCGAGATAAGCTCTCACTGCTGAGTGTCGACTGCACCCGCTCTCTTCTATTTAAAAAAAAAGAAGAAAAAAAAAGAGAAAAGAACGTAATCACACAGGGCCTAGTCCTGAATAGCACCATCCCTACTGCTGTGAATTACTCCATCCAGTGTTTCCTCTGTGTTCAATCAGCAGTTTTATGCCACCACAGAAAAAGGGAATTACCACAACTGCTAGAGAACACATGGAATTAAAATTAGGCTAATTTATTATAATTTCCCAGCAAAAATAAAAAGGGTGCGGTGGTTTTCTTTTATAGTATTTCAATAAAACAAGCACTGCTGCCTGTGCTAAAACTATAACTGAGACCAAAACATGGATGGATGAGGTATCAAAAATAATACACTACAAAATACCTAAGCACCACTGCCAAATAAAATGACAGGTGTCTACTGAATGATGGCCCACTGAATCACATAATGATTTACATTTCAGGCATAGAAATATTCATGTGTGACAAGGCAGTGTTTAGAAAATAGATGAGATACCCCTTTCTGCAGATTATTACTTCTATACTATTGTGCTTTTGGAGCATCCATCATCTTTAGGCAACATCTGAAGTGTAGGACACAACTAATGATATAAGAGTAGTGCTGTGTAGGAGTGGCCATACAGTTAGTTTTTACGATGTGTGTGTCCTGAACAAAGTCCTACAATCATTTGCGTTCTAAGTCTTTGTTTCACTATTGTATCTCCTTGTATCTCTGTTAAATCTGTCTGTTCTGTCACTAATAGACCATGATCAGTGCTCACACAGTGCAACATCAGGTCATACTTTACAACAGCGTGTTGTCTTAAAATTAAAGCATATTCCAGTGTGTTAACCTCTTGTATTGTGGAAAAATATCGTAATAATATAATATCCAATACATAATGTGTTTACAAGGGCATTAAACACAGTCTAAACACAAAGTGTATGCTCAGGGTGTCATAGTGATTAGAGAAACCGTTTAACTGGAGGACCCGGGTTCAAGCCCCTTTCGGTAACCTTCTACCGGCTCACTATATTTTAGATAGACTTTCATCAACCACTTACGGAGTATTAATATGTACTTTGGGTACTTTTCCTACAGTATAATAGCCTGGAGTAAGGCCAATGTAAAATGTTACAAAGCATTATTTATCATCATAAGATGTGTGGAAATGAATGCAACAAGCCTTTGCTGGAGTGAGGTTGTTCTAGTTTCCTCTTGCACCGCCATGGCGTTCTGATGCTCGTAGGCTGTTGTTCCTATGGAGAACCAAGCTGTGCTATGTTGCGTTTTAAAGAGCCAAACGCCAAATCTGACTCAGGCCTGTGGCGTTATCCGATATGGCAGCTCTCGCTCTCTCTGTGTGTGTGTGTGTGTGTGTGTGTGTGACAATTTTCCACAATTACTAATTGTAGAATATTTGCATGTCTGTAATATTTCATTTAACTTGAAATGCCCACTGTTGTTAAAATAGTCCACATGTTGATTTAAGATGCAAAACGTGCAGTGAAATAATTTAGTGCTCCAAATGATCTGGCAAAAAAAAAAAAAATGCAGGATATAAATTTAGCCATAATTGTATTTATTTTATTTTTATTTTATTTAATTTTTTACACAAAAAAATTGTTTCCCTCGTTCCTTGCTTCCCTTCTCCTTCATGCTGTCATGTGGAATATTAACAATGTCTTTATAACTAGTGAAATAAATGTGATATCTGTGTGGATTGTCGAAAGCAGACCTTTTGGTGAACCAAATTCCCACAAAGGGCTTACATGGTATGCGCATTAACACACTGAATCACCAGGATGCCCCTGCAGTGTGTCTTGTATCCCCTTTTCAGCATATGCCTATATATGTTTGCCTCTGAATATCGCTAACACTGATGATATAGAAACATTCTCACACTTCATTCAAAATGTGTTTGTTTTTTTGTCCCACAGAGCCACCATAGAGGAAGTGGAGGGGGATGTTTGCGAGTTGGAGTCCAAGCTCGACAAAGTGAGTGCCACCCATAAAAAACATTGTTTAATTGTTCAAGTTCAAGTTCATTTATTTATATAGCCCTTTATCACAAGCATGTCTGTCTCAAAGGACTTTACAGAAAATGAGCCAACTAGATCTACCTGAACATCAATCAGAGGAATTGTTAATTTGTTCAACTTTGTGGCCTGGTGATTACAGAGGCCGTCCTGTAACCGGAGAGGCACAGGTTTGCACCCCGTAGCTGCCAGTCCCTGGCAAAGTGCCTTTGATAAGACACCAAAATAGACACACTGCACCTGGCTGCCCCTGCACTCTGGTGAAATGTGTATATGTGTCTCAGAAGGATATGTGAAGAACACATAACTCTGTAGTATGTAATTGGGCAATTTAGTGATTTAAACTCCTAAAAAGTATTAGTCACTACAGTTTCTCAGATGGATCAGTGGGCCTGAAGCTTTGAGGCAGATCACATGTCTGTTCATTGCAAACACGATGGGAAAAACATTAACCACCTGCCAAATGCCGGTGAATTTCCTCTACCAGCCATTTTGGCAGGTAACCAACCATCATTTGGAGGTCCTGTTCTATTCTAACGATCACATTTTGCTGGTGAAACAGTGAAAATGGCTACAGAATTTTGGAATCCACCAGCCACTGGCCAGTGGATGGAAAAGTCGGGGTACGATCCCACCGACAGCTCTTTTACTTTGGTCTGAACATTAGTGGAAAGGTTTACTTTGTTGCATTTTTGTATTTGGTTAATTTATGTTCACACTGCCCAATTTCAAGTGAACAAGGGTTTGCAAGCAAAAGTCGCATTGACTCACAAGTAGCTTGTTTATTGTTTATTTGCTAACTTGTCATCTTGCCAGGTTCAAGATTTTGGTGGTGGGGGAAGTCAAAACGGATTCCAGTTCACCTTCTCTAGTCTTCATACCAGTTAAAAGCACATGAAGAAATAGCTGAATAAAAATCCAGACTGTTTTTCCCTCGCTTCGTTTTGTTATTCTACTGCTTATACCCACAAAACCTTTTGTTTTGGGATAGTTTCCTGTCGTTTTTTCGGGTGACGTTCTCACCTGCCCAAGTGACCCCAGCTAAAGGAGTAAACACTCCAGAGTTCGATTAAGCCACTCCAAACATGATCTGTGTTAACGAGCCCTTAGTTTCCTGTCCTGATAGCAAACCACTCCCTCCTTGGAGCGGTCCCCTGCTGACTTTAGAGCAGTAGGTTCACATGTTGAGGGAGAAACCTTGAGCCTGGCAGGTCCCAGCTCATTGTTCCTGGATGTACAGAGTCCCACCCTCCTCCTCACCCCCCTGGATGTGACTCAGCCCCAGTCTCACTTCCCCTCTGGCCTTGGAGAGGAAGGATCTGCTGGAGGGTGGGTGTGTTTGAGTGAGAGTATGGGTGTGTGTATGGGTATGATTGTGTGTGTTTGTGGGTGGGTGGAGAGATGAGGGGATGAAGATGTTAGAGTTCAAGCTGTTCTTAAAGCACCCCCACAGACAGCACCCCACAGACAGCCAAGTTTAATCTTAAGACAACACACTTTTAATAGGGCCAATATTAAATCTTCTATTGCAAGGGCCATTTCTCCAAGATGTCAAGTACACAAACTGTAGACGATAACAGTGGATGTCTGGTGCCTCATAGTCAGGGCTTGGGGTCTTCTTGTGGCAGGTTAGATGTAGGTCAGATTTGATTACGAGACTACGGTTCAGTTTTGAAAAGAAAGCATCAGAAAATGCCCCCCACAAAGCTTTCTAAACTCTGTTGAGAAGTTAACTACTGATCAAATAAGCTAAAAAATGTACTGAAATATAATAAAATGAACAAATAAATTACTACTGCCTAATATCCATGAGGTCATGTCGGAAATCTAAACCACAAACATGGTGGACAACAGGGTAAAACGACAATTGATTTAGTTTGTCATTAAATAAGGTGAATAAATCTAATGAACTCAATGCAATGCATCTGCAACAGAATGATGCAGTGGTAACAGACTGTCCTTTGAAAGGAATGAACTTCATTAGGTGTGATCGAGGGGTAAGCGGTCGGAGCCACTAGGGTGAATGAATGGCTGCAGATATGGGGGAAGGAGTTTGCGCCATATGGTGCACAGTTTCACTTCTCTTGGCAAATCATGAGTCATTGAGGAAGAATTAAGCTTCTGGGAAGAACTCTTGCCAGTAGGCGGATGGGTGTTAAAGTTTAGTTGATTTGCGCAGTGACAAAACACAGAAATGGCGTGATTTTTAAAACGGTGATAGACAAAAATACACATACGCACACGTGAGCTTAGTAAACCCCAAGAGGCTTATAAACATGTCTCACCTCATACCAAACTAAAGAGGCCAAAACAAGAAACAAATGTTGGGTGATAGAATGTGAATGACAACCGAAAACATGTAACAACAAAATGTGTAAGATGACACGTAAGCAATATAAAATAAAAAAGCGCTTATGCAGAAAATGAAATCGTAGAGGAAGTGCGAGTGTGGTGTGTGTGGGATCCTTCTCCTTGTCTTGGTAATACTTTTGATAACTTTAAAACAGAAGCTGCTTACTCTCCTTAGTGTATGAAGAGTTTCATTCCAAAATGATATGATAATGATAATATAATTTTGGGGGAAAAACTTACATGATGTATTGTTACATTAAAGTACATCATGGATTACTATTAAAGTTGCCTCTCATCCTCTGACCTTTGCTACCAAAATAATGAAGTGTTCCAGTCTAGTTTAGTTTTCTGAATATGTGTTTAATTAGTGTTTCATAGTTTTGGAATTAAATCCTTCATATTTCACAGAAAGTGAAAAAGTTATTCTTAGCTGCAGAGGAGCATTCAGCCTCTCTGCCACCTCTTGTGTGGGAGTGGATGGAGATCGGCCAGGGTTTGTTTGTGAGTTTACATAACATATTATCTTCGTCCTCAATGAATCGGAAGGGAAAGAAATGTATTTAAACGTGTTGGTCTTATACCCTGCAGCACCCAGGTCCCTCTCTTAAGATTCTTAAATCTATTTTTAGCATCAAATATCCAGTGTTTGAATATGAATGAATGCCCTGAAGCAATGACTAGCACTGTTTTAGTTTTTCCTAATTCAAGTGTTATATCTCTCCCTGTTTCTTTCTCTCTCTTTCTTGCACATTTCCCTTTGTCTCTCTCTGTCCATCTGTAGCTGGTGAAGCTGTGTATTGGGATGATTGATGCTGGTAAAGCCTACAACACGGCCAACAAACAGTTTGTCAGCGGGATCCGGGAACTAGCCCAGCAGTCCACCAAAGATGAGGTCATCGAGGTAAACAAAAAAACACCCAGCTTTATCTACACCATAAAAATGTGCTAGCATTTTTACTTTTCACTATTTTATTTGTTTATTTGTCATGGTGCAATAATTTTAAAATAATGGTTAAATATAAAACCAAGGCAGAGTAAAATATTTGTTTTGTCACACAAGTTTTCTATGGAAAGGCCTGTACTTCCTCTCTGCTTTTGTATATTTCTCTCATATCTCTTGAAGAAAGACATTTTTAATCTTAATGAGATTACCAGATAATACAAGTTAAATACAAAAGAAAAGAAAAAGTGTTTGTCCTCCAATCCCTGTGGAGGTCAGATGTTTTGGGGGGGTTTTCTCATAAGAATTGTGCATGAAGAGGCCAGCACTTCCTCTCTGCCTTTGAGTATTTCCCTCAGTGCCGCTCCCCTGTGTCTGAAGTTCAGCCACAGTGTATTTAGAGAGAATATATCAGCTAAGGAATTCTCTCCTAAAGCACCAATGTAGCCCCACAACGGCTAGCTATACCTGTCTCACAGAAGAGTTGGTCTGTGCAAGCGTGCCTACGATCCGGCATGCAATAGAAATGTGCATTTGACCGTTTTTTTTGGCATTTTTGTGTAACCTTGTTTAAATTTAAATCTAGCTTTTTATTGTTTGCCTTATAGAATTCTTTGAGTTGTATAATTATAATGTATTGTCATTCTACGTGGCAGTAGGTACTAGTGTTAGTATTATAGTGCGACAGTCTCTCTCTCCCTGCATTTGTTTAATGGTTGTCCCTCTCTCTCCACAGTCCAGTCTCACAAAGTTCGCTGAGAGCTTGCAGGAGATGATCAACTATCATACGGTATGACTGCGCTGCCATGTGAAACAGGATGTACTGTCATTTTTCCTGTTGACAGCTGGAGGATAACAAAACACAGAGCTGGGCCGACGGTCCGGGCCACTGTCAGTCTTATTTACTGCTGGGGAGGACAACAGCAGTCTAGAGGATGTGGGATAGAAGTGGGCTTGTGAATGGAGGGTTTCTGGTTTGAAACTGGGAAAGTGAATGAGAAACTCTCTTCCCTCCCTCAACAACTGCTGTTGAAGTGCCTTTGCACAAGGCACTTAACCCAAACTCCTCCAGTAGAGATGTTCAATGTTGCTGAAAACATGCATGCGTGCCTAGCAAACTCTTCCCTTCATAAATAATGGTTAGAATAGACTTTTCTGTCAAATGCAAAGATCTCTGAAAACTATCCAAGGAGTCCAGGACCCCACCTGAGACAGTAACTGGTTATAATGGCTGTTTTTTTCTCCTGATCTGCCTTGTTAGCCTCCTCGACTTGTCACTTAAATCTTAAGGTGGGCCTGAGCATGACAGCCAACAATGGAGACTTGAGTTTCCTCCGTTTCTCCCCTTATTAGTGTCCTAGAATAGTCCCTTAAACACTCAAAGGAGCCACAGGGTTGGCTGGAGGGTGTGACTCTACAATGGAAGCTGAGCCCCCTTGTTGTGTCTCGCCTCCATTAGCTTTGTGTAGCATGTTTGGGGCGAGCTCCCAACAAGCATTTCACAGATGGCAACATGCAGGAGCTGGTGAAGTCCAATGTCGGCCTGTAATGAGCACATACTTTTCACAATATGATATTATATATGAAGTGAGAAAAGTACTTGGGAGAGGATTAAATCTCACATATCTGTTTATAACCTGTTCATCCCCTATGTGGGAGTTTTGGGGTAGTTTTGTTCAGGTTTTAAAAACAGTCTCAGTTCTAGCCTTGAGCCAGACGGTGACATTGCAAAGCTAAACACTGGTCAGTGAAGACGAGGTATATATCTTCTCAACTAGTAACTTCAAGGAGCCACAGGGTGGGCGGGAGACCATGACTTAACAGTGGTGACTTTCTTTGCTAAGTCCCCTTATTAGCTTCCTAGACTAGTCCCCTAAAAGCCACAAGGAGCCACAGTGCGGGCCTGAGACTGTGACTCAACAATGGAGACTGCGGTCGCATCAGCTGACTGTCTGATACGTTTTTGCTACTCAGCGATCTTCAAGCACATGATCTATTCAAGCACAGTGCTCAATCTGTTTTTCACTGGTAGCCCATCCCAGCCACACTGCTCGTATTGTCTTATCTGGCTCTGAAATCAGACTGATGTGACCCCATTTAGAGAGGCTTGTTTACAGGGGGCTTTTGCTGATGGCAAATTTTTCAGGAAGCATGCAGCGTAATAAGGCTGTGACTCACTAACAAGAATAAGCACATCACGTCATTTCTGTGCTTGTATTTATGCCTTTATGAGGGGAATTTACGAAGTGAGCCTGTTTGTGTGAATTTAGCATTTACTTCTGCTAAATTGCACCCTGTTATGTTAAGAAACACCTGATATACGGAGGTGCTAAATGCTGACTTGCAGAATGCCCTGTAGCCTGGAAATTTTATCATTTTTCCACAATTTGTCGCTTTCTTATAGAAGTGCCTAAAAGATGTGAAATGCTTGAATTGTGGGACTTGTAGAGCGAAGCTCTTTTGCTAAGCAGATGAAAGAAGTAATCAGTCTTTCTTTCTTCAGATATTGTTTGATCAGGCCCAGAGATCAATCAAGACCCAGCTTCAAACGTTTGTCAAAGAGTGAGTATCGATTGAGCAAAGATTGGTAATATCTCTGAGCACTTTCAGCTTTTGAATAATGTCCCAAATTCACCTTTTTCTGTAATCTCTCTGTAAGGAGCAAAAAGTACATTTACATTTTAGGGATTTAACCAGACCGACTTACAATGAGGAACACAAGGTAAACGTTCCATTCAAATGATAGAGGAAAAAAGTGTCTACGGAATGTGGACGCTCCTGAACAGAAACGACCAAATAAGTGTATAGGATCCGGAAGATAAGACGACCAAGGTCCTATTCAATTTTAAATAAAACATTAATTTATTTATTAAAAAGACAAATATCAGCTACATGCTTTGATGCCAATGCAGAGCTTTGGCCAAAATGCATCATTCTCAATCTGCAATTCACAGTGTGCTTCAACAAAAAGATATTTAACAATTAAAAACAAGTAGTACACAGGAAGATGAAAGCATGGATATCTGATGTGTAATAGGACAGGGCCTTTGAGGACACCCGTAAAACCCAATTTGTATCAATAATATTTTCCCATTCAAGTCTAGATTTCAAATCTGACTATTTCAAATCTGCCACTTTCAGACCTCCTAATACAGCGTTGAATTCCAGACGGCTTTCACAAGAGCGGAAAGCCATGGGGGCTTCTGGTTTATTTCATTATTAAGGATTAGCTGTCTTTGCCCCCAGCGCATAAGGGCTAAACACTCACATCAGCAGCACCCAGGCTTCTCAGGGAATGCTGGGAAGCATGTTCTCTGACAATTACTCACTGCCTCAATGCATTCAAATGTGACTTAATCTCACTTAGGGTAAACACACCAAGGAACAAATGTGGGGCACAGAGCTTGAGGACCCGTACTTTGTCCTCCTCTAAATAAGTGGTACCCCTGGTAACCTTCCTGTGTCACTTATACTGATACGGCAGTATAGTTTTGACAAATATTTGTTTGTTTTAAAGCTCTTGGATTTTCAGATGAGTGACACTTGTGAAATCACCATTGACCCTTGTGTGATCATACTCTCGCCTGACCTTTATTTTTGTTATTTCATAACCAGAGATAACCTTGCTTCCTTTTACATTCCACCTTTCACTTCACAAGATTCTAGAAACCAGTAATGGAAATGTTTTATCTGACCTTGGTCAGGGAATTCCTCAAAACCCATGCTGGTTTCTCCCTCAATTGTGTAGAAGTGTCAGCGTACTACTAGATATTTGCAGCACCATCTGGAGACATTTCCAACCAGTTGACAATGACTCATCACTTCAATACAAATAGTAGATCTGCTCAGGATTAGTTACTGAAAAACTCCTTTATTCATTACATTCTGATGAAAATAGGAAGAGCTTTAAATGTCTTTGTTTCCCTATTCCCACATATTTAATAAATACCAATACAATGAACATATTCCCTCACCAGGTTGAAAGTTAATTCCCAGTACATCACCATTAATCTCTATCTTCTCCCTTCCCCTGCTAGAGACCTGCGTAAGTTCAAAGAGTCCAAGAAGCAATTTGACAAGGTGAGCGAGGAGAAGGAGGCGGCACTGACCAAGAATGCCCAGGCTCCCCGCAACAAGCAGCATGAGGTGGAGGAGGCCACCAACATCCTCACTGCCACGCGCAAGTGTTTCCGACACATCGTCCTCGACTACGTCTTACAGGTACAGTGTTTTACCCTGGAATCACAATCGTTATGCTCTTGGTGTGCACCAGTAATTAACAAAAGTCAAAATTGCAACATTTACTGCTACAGTTTTTAAATTGGAAGAGGCCAGTTTGTTTCTCGAGGAAAAAGTATGTGGCGGTTTCATAAAGCAAGGTATTCTTTTGTTGTGCAGAATCCCTTGCCTGCAAATCACATCACATGTCAGAGATGATCTTTTATTTTATTCAACCTGTAAGATTCTAAGTACTGGGGGGGAAAAAAGATTAAAAAGATGTGTCTATATTTTTCACAATTCATATTGTAATCACTGCATTCCTTAAGTTTGCTTTTTTTTATGATACAGCCCATCAAACAATACATTATGCTCCTTTAAGTGTGATACAGTGTGAAACTTCAATATAGATCACTAAAATACAAACAACATAATAGATGAAGCAGAACTACACGGTGTCAGGTACGGTATCTGCTCACACTGGCCAACATGAATTAGGATATGGAACATAACACACTGAGTCAAGCTGAGAATGCTGATGTGGCACAGTTGAGACTGAACCGCAGCTGTATTTTAATTCTGTCCCATTCAATGTGAAACACCCAAGCTCATCTACCCATGTTCCTATCGACCGCTTCAGAATGGATTTAACTACATAGTAGTAACAGCGGAAGCAGCCGTAGTGTAGTAGTTGCAGTATTAGCAGTAGTAGCAGCAGCAGTAGTTGCAGTAGTAGTAGTAATAGTAGCTGTAGAAGTAGCAGTAGTAATAGTAGAAGTAGCAGCAGTAGTAATAGCAGCAATAGTAATACTAGCTGTAGAAGTAATAGTAGCTGTAGAAGTAATAATACCTGTAGAAGTAGCAGCAGTAGTAATAGTAATAGCAGCTGTAGAAGTAGCAGCATTAGTAATAGTAATAGCATTTGTAGCAGCAACAGTAGGGGTAGTAATAGTTGTTGAAGTAGTAGCAGCAGTAATAGTAGTGGTCAAAGTGATTAGTAGTAGTTGACTGACTG
>OMOT01068615.1:0-15335 GCA_900312575.1 Acanthochaenus luetkenii | reverse complement strand
GGGTGCAGCCACGGGCCATGAGAACGGCGCCCCGAGGCCCGGAGGGAACCTGACCGAGGGAACCTGACCGAGGGAACCTGACCGAGGGAACCGTCTCGGTGCCAAATGCGTCACAGACATGGTGCCTTTGACCTAGCTAGGCTACATCTCTCTGAGACAAACACAGGCTACATGAAAACGTAGAAGCAGACTGACATGGTAGCATGTCTTCGTGTCTTTGACAAACGCAGAAGGGTTTTCTCCTCGGTAGGGTTACGAACATCCCTGCTGCATGTTGATGTGTAGCCAGGGTCATATGAAGGTCAAACGAACACCTTATGATGATGATTCCCTGCTGACTTCAATAGTCCCACGTGCTATTTTCTTCTGTCACATTGTCGATGTCGACGCGCCGTTCAGGGATCCGTCAGCCGGGTTTCGGGTGTTTGGCGTCAACATGTCCCCTGCTGCCAACTTCCCCGCCCCATCGCCAATTACTGTCAACATCTATCGTGTCTTCACATTCTAGAGCGGTTCAGCTGTCGATGTTCCTCAGCTTGATTTCCACTCTTACGGAGGGGTGACTTCCTGTTGTCGACCCGCTCACCCCGAGGTCTTTGCAGATGATGCACACTCCTTTGTACGCGGGATAAACATTGTCCTCATCGCGGCTGTTAGTTTTTTGATGGAACCAGCGGTGTCGATCGGAATTATTTGCGTCTGGAGAAGGATTTGGGGTAACCCTTAAATTACCTTATAGCTTTAGAATGACGGGTAACTACGAAGTAATATACAAGTTAAAAACCGTTCTGGGATTTCTGTTTTCTGTTGTTATTTGTGAAGAGTTGGTATGGAGTATGTTTGTATACCTTGTGAATGTTGTACACAATCAGTATTGGTATGTCTTTTCTCAGATATATAATGTATCCTACATTATAAGCAAATGAAAACCTTTCTGCACAGGTGTAGTTACTTTCCCCTCTGGACGTTTAATCTATGGAGACAGTGTGTTTCTTCCTTTTTGAACTAGTTTATCCTTTGCCTCCAGCAGTGTGTGGTAGTGCCACTTATCTAATACAATTACTGGGGAAAACACCTTTTTTAACCTGTATTTACATAGTAATTACCAGTCATTCTAATGCTATAACTAGTTATTACATCTATTTTACTTGGTTATTATTTCTGGTCATTACTGTGTAATTAATGGCTTGTTATTTAAAGGTTTACCGGATTTTGTCTTTCATTCGTGCCCAAAACACAGTCAATGTATGAACATTTCTACTGGGGTGTTGATATAGCCAAGCCAATTTTGTCGTGCTAGGGTCACGAAAAACTAACACAATATGATGGTGGCCTCTTGTTGAAACTTGTTACCTTTTGTTGTAAGCCGTATGTTCACTGAACACACTGGTGTGTGGGTGCAATGTAATGAATCTACCATGGTGGCCACAATAATTAAAACCATATCATTAGCCCTAATACATGCACTCTGGTTGGGGGAAATCGTGCCACAAGGAGGGATTGAGAACAATAGAATGTTTTTGGCTTTTAAACAGCATCATATACTAGGACTGTTGGCATGTCGTGCCTCTCTCCTTCATGTGTTGTTATGCACTGCATTATTAATTAAACTCTTCTACTTGTTCAGTTGACGTTGTGAAAAGTCTATCAAGAAAAACCCTAGACAAATTGTTCAATTCCTATTCACAGGTACCAACGCGTGAGCTCCTAAATATCTTTTGCTGTGGACACTACCATGGCTGGCCTGCCTTGGCGTTCTGAGTGAAGTGATAACATCTACAGAGACACAGAAACTATAGTGTACCCGCTACATTTTCTTCGGTAGAAAGGGCTTGACAGACAGACATGTGACAGGCCTGTCAAATACAGCAAGAGGCTTGCGTGGGAATTCTATTAGAATGTCACTCAGTTCACGAATTACCTCGACAAATGTGCCTTTTTTAGTACTGGGCTGACACTTTTACGCCACAGCTGGGAAGTTTGGGCACATTTGCAGATGGAAGCAGGTTCTATATCAACTGTTTTGCTAAAAAATGAATAAAATGTCATTCACAATGTCTCCTTATTTAACCTCTACCTTTCCTCCCTCTATCCCTCCTTAAAGGATAAGTTCGCTATTTTGGACCTTAGACCCTATTTGCGGACTCTCTACCATGAATCTGACACATAGAGACCATCATTTCACTGAGCTTCCACAGTTTTCCTGCAGGCTCTTGCCGGGCTACAATAGAAGTCAACGGGGCAATCCTAAATGCTTTGGAAAAACTATAATAAATGTGCTTTTCAGAGACTGGAAGCTCAGGGTGTATTCTTACGGGTCTCAGTATGCTCTCCTGTGAAATGTATTGCAATCCAAACATTTTTACGTGCTTGGCATAGCTTGGACATATGTTTTCCCCTGCCACTTGTTTTCTCCGCTCCCACGGACGAGGGGAGCGGGAAGTGCCGTCTACAAAACGGTATCTATGTGAGCAGCCTGTGTTTGTTTACCTGCAGCAACGTCTATTTGCACAAATAACTGGGACAATGGATTTTTATAATGATTACGAAGACAAAGAATTCTACTTAGACTTTGACGGCATTGGCTACAGGTTTGAGCCAGAATACACAGACTGAGGAGTCCTAGAGACGGATGAGAAGAGAACAAGAGAAGAGAGAGAGGCTGTAGAAGATGTGCAGCCATCCGAAATTGCGGCCGAGGCTAGACCAATAATTTTGGGGGACTTTTGGTGTTCTTGCAAGAGATACAAGCAGATGCCCAGAGAGGAGGAACGTTTGCATTGTAGGGAGTGAGATCTGTTGCCATTGAAAACCTGGATGTATCCGTGGATGACACTGGATCATCTCTAGCGTGATGCTATGGACTTTCAAGCTCGAATAAACCGGCAGTTTTAGAAACCTTCTTCCACGTCCCCAAAATAAATTGGAGGAAGAGACCGAGGCCGGAGGGACTGAACAGACAACTCTCAATTCTGTAAGTGATCCTTGTTATTTGGATAATACCGTGTCTCTACAACGTAGCTAGAGTGCGGACGCTTACAGTGCGAAGTGCGGTCGATTAAATGATTGTTTCAAATGGAACTGTTGTTTCAACGTTTGGTTTGCGATAGCCTAGATATCACAAGTGAGCGTACTGAGACCTGTAAGAATACAAAGTGAGCTTCCCGTCTTGGAAAAGCACATTTATCTTAGTTTTTCCAAAGCATTTAACATTGCCCAATAGACTTCTGTTGTAGCCCAGTGAGGAGCCTACAGGAAAACTGTCGAAAGCTCAATACTGAACCGATCAGTGAAATTATGGTCTCCATGTGTCAGTTTTATGGTAGACAGTCCGTGAATAGGGTCTAAGGTCCAAAATGGGCGAACTTATCCTTTCACCCCTAAACCTGTAAACATTCTAATCTCACCTTTCTCTCGTTCTCTCCTCTGTCCTCTGTATCACCCCCCCTCATATTTTCCTACTCCTTTCATGTGTTTTCTTGCCTATCCTTCTATTTTCCCCCTATTTATCTCTTCCTTCCTACCCATTCACCTGCAGTCCCCTCCCCAGTCTCCTCCATCACAGTGAGTTCTCCAGCAGAGCTCCATACCTCCAAAGGGGACACTGTCACGTTGTCCTGCACTTTCACCTCCACCAGTAGGCCAACCAGTAAGATGTCTGTCGACTGGTCTTACAGGCCGCAGAGCGGAGGGCCACCACAGACGGTGAGTATACACTTATCCGAGCCACAATCAGAAAACACTTATTTGGCAAGTACAATGATCGTACAGGACTTTGCCTTGGTGCCATCGGCGCAGAGACTTATTGAGAGCATAAGACATTCTGACGTACTTGGTACAGGGACAGCAGGACCTCCAAGTCAGTGTGAAGGGTCATTGCAAGACAGTCTTTCTCAATAGGCAGTCTTGTACATCCCCCTTGATGCATTTGATGTAATATCTATGTTGCTGAAGTACGATTTCAAAATAAAAGAACGCCAAGGATTGATAAAGATCCCAAAAGGTTACCTGCCATCCGAGGATGCATCGGATGTTGATTGATGAGAACGGATTTGAAGCCCAAGATTCACTACGAGAATGACGCATTACGTCCAAACAGCACTGCGGTCTATAATCCAGAGCCGGTTGAATCCCATGCTTGTATAAAAGGGCTATATAAATAAACGTGATTGATATACAGTGGAAAGTAGATGGTACAATTACCAAATAACGCAAATGAGAATAAAGAAACGGAGCACCAGTTGAATGTTGCTGCTGTGCATGGTGCCAACTGGAAGTGTTAGTCTATATTAGGCCCACGCATGTATAGTGTATGCACAGAAATGCAAGTGACTTGTCCCTGCATATTAGAGTTTGGGGTGAGGGGATCAGTACAGTATCACTAATAATAATAATACAACAATAATAATAATGCATTTTATTTATATTGCTTTTTATTCAGAAGAATCTCAGAGTGCTACAAAGTTAAAAACATAGCAAACAAATACAAAAGAAAAAGTAATAATAATAGTGAACACTAAATATAACACGAAAAGGCTTTCCTAAATTTCCTACCTGTTTTAAAAGAGTCGAGGTTCTGCGGTGCCCTTAAATGATCAGGAAGGCCCGATACCCCATGGTGCCGAGCTTGGTACTGGGGCCATGAGGAGCAAGCTTTTGGCAGATCTGAGGGTGCGGGTGAAGGTTTGTGGAGTACGGAGTTCTTGTAGGTAGGTAGGTGCACATCCATATATGTCCGTGCATTTATGAGTTAGTAGCAAGATTTAGTAATCAGGGAGCCAGTGCAATGAAAACGGAGTCGGTGTTATATGCTCATGTTTCAAATTCTCATCAGGATCCTGGCAGCACTATTTTAGATGTACTGCATCTTCTGGATGCTCTTTCCAGGGATCCCAATGAAAAGCGCATTACAGTTGTCTAGTCCTGAAGAGATAAAGGCATGGAATACTTACCTCCATTATTAAAGAGAAACCACATAATGATTTTCTATAAAATCATTTTTCCTTTTTAGAAAATGGGGAAAAGGGTGCTTCAAAAATGTGTGCTTAAAAGCGTGAGAGGCCTTGCATTTCATCTGGGAATGGATTCATGGCAAGTATAATTGATTTTGGCATCTTGTTGGGTATTATTTTAGCTTTCTCCTGTAGTCAAATGGTGAAAACAGAATTATCCTATTATATGGCTATGGTGGATTGCAGTACTTGGTGTATCCGATATTTTCCATATTGTTACAAAGTCTTCACACAGACTGCATTCATTGTACAGGGCACGTAACTTCCATTGCTCACGCTGTACAAACATAACTTGTATACTTGACCAGCTTGACTATTCTTGATTTGTGAACAGCCCCGCCCACGCACCCGCTGCAGTGGTATAACTTTATAGAGATGGAACTTTTACCTAAATACACGCTTGACAACTTGGACGTGTACCAACAAGAGTGTTTTGTCAGCATCACTCTCATTGACTCTAATGTCCAGATTTTAACCACCCACCATCCCTCTCCACAACCCGCTTTGACCCTTGCATCTTAACCCCAGCAAAGGCAAACCTCAGGTGGGCAGTGCCCTCAATCCCCCTTCCTCTATGATGATGGTATAGTGGTTCTAAATGTGCATAGATGTGTATGCCTTGACCCCATAACTGCACTCCAACCCTGCACATCCTGGGTCCAGTTTGAGCGGCCAGTCCACTAAAACCTACCACATCATTTAAGCAGTTCCATTTGGACTTGAAGATAGATCAAGTGTGGTTGTATGTAATTGCATTTGGACCATGGGAATCCAGATTGTGGTTGTTGTAACCGTATATATGCCATCATTTCCTATAGGAGCACTCGGAGTTAAGTGACGGCTAATGTTTTGTGGCTCCACAGATATGGAGTGCTGTTTGGTTTAGTCATGAAGATGTATTAGTTAGGTCTCAAAGTGTGTAGGGGAGGAAGCGTGAGAGAATGTGAGTATGCACGTGTGTCACAATCGGCAGGTAGCGTGGTATTACGTCACAAAGCCATGCAGTCATTTTTAAAAGGGTGTGTCGACTGCTACCTGGGCTTGGTCCATGGCAATGCTCGTGTTTTTCTTTCACTTACCCAAAGTAGTTTGTGCTGTTTCACACGTTCTCTTGATAAGGCCCTCAGATGGAACCAAGTCTGTGAGTTTCTAGTTTCTATTTCTAAGGCTTCATTTGCTCTCCATCCAATTTCATTAGCAGTTTTGGCTGGTTTATTGACCTGTCTGTCCCTGGTCGTATATCAGACTGGGAAAGACCGCGAATAAGCATTTGAAAAGCTCCATCAGAAATATGATTTTGCAGCCAAAGCTTTCGTGTCAATCTGAATTGCTGCGGTGCTTCAGTGTCCTGCATAATTACCTCAGTCCTGATGAGAATTAATTCTGTGGATCGGACAAGAGAGGCTGAATGTTCAATCAAATATCAATGGGAGCTGATGATAATTGGACGGCAGTTGAATTCTGCTGAATAATACTTACAAATTAGAAATGAACCTCTTCTTATAATGATCCAAAACATGGATTTGTTCAACACAGCTGCTAATAAGGTCTTACATGTGTTATTCGGTGGAAGCGTTTATCTAAAGTGCCTCACAGTGTAGGTGGCCCCAGTAGTAAACAAACCTAACGTTGGCAGTGGTAGTGCTCAGTGGGTCTAATATTTGTTTTCAGACTTGATGATGCTCAATGGCTTATGTTGGCGTCAGGGAGAAGGAGAAATGTGATTAGGTTTCTCTATGCAAGTCCTCTCCCAGAAGAATATTCATATGTACAAAAATCGTCCAAATATATTGCACATGTCCCAATATTTCTTCAATCTTTTCATTTATTTTCATACTCAATATATTTCACATTTTTGTATATTTTTATGTCGCACAAGATTTTTTCTGTGTTTCACTATGCTCTGCTGCTGTTACTTTGCACACCATGTACACCTCCCGTTATTCGTATATTTTATACTTTTCATTCTTATAGTTCTACTTAATATGTTCTCTATTTTCCATTGACAATCTGCTAATCTTTTCATCCTCACTACCGCGTTTAAAAGTATGCATTGATTGTGCGTATTGTAATACAGACTTTAATAAATGCCCATGTTGCAACCTTTGCAGTCTAGATATTGCATTAATTCATATTGGAATGTAAATGAGTTCAATTTATTGTTCAGCTCTGTCTTGATGTCCTCTGTCTGAACCCTGGATCAACTCCACTCCACTTTCCTCTCTCCCCACTTTCTCACCACCTGGTCGCTCCTTCTGTTTCTCCATTGCATCCAAATAAAATCAAAATGGAGTGTCACAATTGCCTTTACACACCCATTGAGAGCGATATAGAAAGTAAACAGAGGGTAAAGCAATCGGCATGAAACCATAATAGAGAACACAAAAATAACGAATTCAAGTCGAATACAGAATCAAAATCCAGCAAATACATTCACAACACAAATGCCAAGTCAAATTATTTGAGAGAAACAGCCACATTTTTAGATGAACGATTATGGGTTTAGATGGACTGTGGGATCATGAAGGCTCATTTACCTTCAAGTAAAAATGACCCAAATTGCAATGAGTGAAACACATTCCATTCTATTCCAAATGTTCGTCCTGTGCATTCACCTCTCCCTGCCTTGCACCTCCTCTACTTTACCTCATGTGTTCATTACTTTCCCTACCCTCTCTCCTTCCCCTCCAGTTCTTCCACTTCTCCTCGCGGGCGTTCCTTCCGACTGAAGGTCAGTTCATCGGTCGTATCCGGTGGCAGGGAAGCCCGGCGCGTGGCGAAGCGTCCATCGCTCTGATCAACGCCACGCTGAGCGATAATGGGACCTATACGTGCTCGGTCAGGAACCCTCCTGACGTCCACGGGTCCCCGACCTCACACACTGTACTCACCGTCACACCCAAGGGTAGGACACGCATACATGTACAAATGCACATACACACATACAGTTATAACTGAGTGGGGCCTATTTCTTCAGGCAGTGTCGGTTTTTCATGTCCTTGATTTAGCTATGTACATCATCTTTTGACTTCCTACAACTTCAAACTGCTGAGATGTGATCATACTTTGCATGCTTGACTGCATATAACATGACAATGGTCAAATCCATTACATTATTACATTACGGCATTTAGCAGACGCTTTTATCCAAAGCAACTTGCATATCATCACACCGTTGGCGGAGGCAGCCATGCAAGGTGCCAACCTGCTCAACGGGAGCAATATGGGGTTAGGTGTCTTGCTCAAGGACACTACGACAGATGTTTTCCCCCGGGAGAAGCTGGACTCGAACCTTCAACCATGCGGTTGCTGGGCCACTGCCACCACAAATCCAGACACCCTTGGCCAAACCCAGACACACTTTTTGATAAAATTTGATGTTTACCTTCTCAAATATGTGTATGATTTCATGTCACTTGCCTTTCAACAGGAAATACTTCAAAACACATTCTCACAAAAAGACTATCAAAGAGTGCGTGTGTCCTGATTACAGTTTTTAGAGACACATGTCGAGGCAGGGCTGAATGAAAAAACACCCCTTGCTCATAGCCAGCTTGTACATTGCCTGCCAAGCCACATATTTTTAGAGAGTAAACATCCATTTTGTGTTTTTGTTAGCCCGTCATGACATTAGCCAATGACTCATACATATTTGCATATCTCTGCTGCCAGCGGACTGTAAATCGAAGCAGGTATGCAGTGGAGGGTAATTTGAGTTTAACCACGTTTTTATTTGTAGCATAGTTTACCCACCATTATAAGCTGACATATATATTTATGAGCTGAATTCATAGTCTACATGTAGTACTGTCATACTAATGTTAGATATATGAAGATAGGGTCTTTTAAGGGAAAAAAATCATGAATAAATCCTTGCTGGCGTAAACAGCATGTTAATGTGTGTGTAATGACCTCATTTCACCCCCCCCTCAGTGGCCAGCGTACGGTTCTCTGACGTGGCGGTCCTCCTGGCGTTCATCCTCCTCCCCTCCGCTCTCATCACCTTGATTCTGATTGGCCGAATGTTCTGTCCCACGAAGCAGCACCGCCAATCGAAGGCCTACAGATCGCCCATAGAGGTCGCCGAGGGGTCAGTAGATTTATTCTACCAGTCAATATTCTGGGTCTCATGGGGGTAATAATAGTCATTGCTGGCTTCGATCGTTATAGCTGTGGTTACAGAGTGGTTCTGTGTTGCCGAATTGATGACATTTAAACAAGGTTTAACTTTGATTTCTGGTGGGTCCGCATCTATGAGTCCAGCGCTAGAGCCTACAATTAGGATCTTAGTTGAGCTGTGCAGACAGACGGTGTCGCGTGGCTCTGTTAGGGTTTCATGTCATATGGCTACTAGAGCTGGTATTGGCTCTTCTGGCTGATGCATTACTGGGCTAGGACAGTGAAACCACCCATTGCTAGTCTGTAATACATTACAGTAGGGTCACATACTGCTTAACTTACAGGGTCGGAAATGGGTAAACAATGACACGACAGCAAACCAGGTTCAAAATTGTGCAAGTCATTGTTGTTCAAATGTACACTAACGTCTATAGAAAGAGCCAACTCATGGATCTGAAGCAATAACCAATAGCTTTTCATACTTGTAGGACCCTCACTATCCATTACTGCTCTTTGTCCTTTGATGCAGAGCCATTCAGACCCAAGTTGGGAGCAAGTGAATGCCGTGTCAAAATTGAACAAGCAGGCCTTTTCACCAGGTTGCGATTTTTGTCATTGCTAACCTACATTACTGTCCATTCTACATTCATCAGGGAGGAGTACGGCCTCAAGCCGACGAGGACCAAAGAAAAGAGGACAACATGCTGTGACCTATATCTGATGGTACAGAACGGTTCATTGTACCACACTGTTATTGGTCTTTCAACACAAATAACTTATTGAGACATGTTTGTCAGATCCGTTTCACGTGCATGCTGTCTGTCTGACAACAAATTAAATATAGATTTTTGTAAAGCAGTTGTCATATCTCTCTGCATGCATGCGCGTGTGTGCGTGTGTGTTTTCATGTGTTAATCTGTCTGTCTATGTAACTGTGTGACTGACTCATTTTCTCCCCGACTGTCCAGGACTCAGACTTTGAGGAAGACTACCAAATCCAACAAAAGAGGCCTCCAAAGGATGAAGGCTTCGCTGAGTCCCAGTGCTGAGACCCAGTGCTGAGACCCCTGCTGGTTTGGAGATGTAACCACACCATCTGGACTTGGTGCCTTTTGAATGGGAGGTATTGGATGCAAATAGACTGTTAAAAAAACCCAAAGCTGGATTCAGATAATCTCTTCTCTGCCACACTCTACCACTCACCCATTCACTTTTCCCTATGGAGGTAAATGCGATGGACTTTCTATTAGTAATGGAATCTTTGTGGTGTCTGAATCCCTTTGGAAAATACTATATGATTTGTATTTTTGTATTGAGACAATCCAAATTTCAACATGAGAAAACGCATGTTTTCAGGCAATGATTTGAACCATCTCTGCTTACAAAGTCCTAAATTTCTCATGCCGTCTCAGGAACCAGTCCATCCATCCATCCATCCATCCATGTGCATGCAAACACACTCACGGACAAGCACTATACTTCATCTTGTTCATTTAAACATGTCACCTTAGAATTTCTTATTGTGAAGGATGTGTCAAGCTAGATATGTTTTGCCTAATTTATTGCCTGCTTCTTCGAGGCTATATAGGATTTGTTTCATTTGAGCTGTAGTGGATAATTTTTGTTATATCCTTTCTATTTTGATAGCAAATACATTGTTTGATTTGGAGTATAATTTGTGACCACTTATACAACACTATTTATACAGAATCTTGTATATATTTTAATACATATTCAATCTTTCTCTTTATATTGGAACTGTAAAACTATCACCTATTTTCATGCTCAGTTTGACATTCAAGCTTTTGATACTTTGGGGTTGTTTGAGTTTTGATGTTTGATGTCTTTTATGGATGTGGTTATTTTATGATGTATCATGATCAAGTCTTGGCCATGGATGTACAGCTTTCCTTTGTTGATGAACTTTTTAGCGACATTTATGCCCAAATAAATGGCTTATGAACGGATTAATTTGCACATTGAGCCTCACTCTCGGCTTTGTGAAGGGAGGAAGATGACTTTAAAAAAGATTCTTCCAATGTAATGAATATAAAGAACATCTTAAGCAAGGTGATGCTTCCTCGTTATCTAACAGCCAGTGTGTTGGTCAAATTGAAAGCATACGACTAAAATTTTCTAATTATCTCTCTCTTTGTTGTTGTATTTGGTCTATTGCACTATTCATGAATGGGTCTGTTCCGTTATTCATGAAGGCTCTTGGGACAGGCTAGAGTCTCAAAGCATCACTAGTATTCTCTCTTAACAAATTGCTGCAGTGTCTGTCTCGTCTATGCAGTCATTGGACTCAAGAGGCACAAAAAGACCCAATAAAAGCCCAACAATGAAACGCATAGAAACAGATAAGTCCTCATTCTGTGTCATTTCTGTTCTAATTCTCATTCAGCCCAATTTACCATGCCCTCTAAGTTTTAATAATTCACACACTGCCTCGGTGAAACAATTATCATTTCTGCCTCATCTGAACTACCATGGCAACAGCTTTGGTAGGGAAGGTTGGGAAGGGGACATTCAGATTTGCTGCTAGCCAGGCAGACGGATATTATATCACTACTGTCAAATTATACCAAACAGGCCTACCCGCCATATACTGTTCTCTTCTTTTTTACATAAAGCTGCACTAAGCAAGGTTTGTATGTAAAAATGCACCTCGTCTTATCAGCCTAAGTCACAAATTTGAGCTCAACAGAGAGGAGCGTCCGATCCCCTTAACTCAGCCATAGATCAATCAATCAATCATGTTTATTTATATAGCCCTTTTATACAAGCATGTCTCAAAGGGCTTTACATTGCATCATGTACATACTTCATATACATCATATACTATATCATATACAGTACATTTCAGATGTAGGGTATGGTTGCAGGAGGCACATCTTCTCAGGTACACCAGAAGTGACCAATCGAAACTCAAGAATGAAATACAAAAGTGTCTCCTGAACAGCAGCAAGGGAGCTTTCCATCTAGAGCTGGATTCACCAATGATGGCTGAACCTGTTTACCACCTCCTCTCCCCACCAGCCAGCAAGAGGACATTTAGGTCTTTTCATCAATATCTTTGTAACTGTGTGTGTTAATATCCGCATACAATAATACTAACTAAAAACTTATGCTGGATTCATCAAATTCTTGGAATCATTTGTTTTCAATCGTCTTCTCATGAGTACATTGATGAATCCCAATCATTCATAAATTGGAAGCGCATTCACGGGACCTTAATTATCATGAAATAACAAAATGGCACTGTCTCAGAAACGCCATACAAGGTAATGGAGAACACCCACATTCATAATCTTCCCGACCGAAATGGCATAGAAGAAAGTGAAAAAGAAGAACTTCAGCAACACAGAATTATAGCAGGGCTACTATTCTGCAGCGTGAGCTGTGGAATTGCAGCTCCACAAAAAAAAAAAACTGACATATGGAAGGAGATCACGGAGCAGGTGAACAGTTCTCTCTATCTCTCTCTCTCTCTCTCTCTTTCTCTCTCTCTGTCTCTGTCTCATTAACGCTATGTCCCCACAACCTAGCTCCCTGTGTTCACAGAAATTCAGCGGTGAGACAAAAGAAGGCAGCTGGCTGTTGTGATGGAGTAAAAACTGTTGGACCAGTGCGCCACCATGGACGCCGTTGAAATAACAGTCTATTAAATGACCAAACAAGAGGAAATACCCAAAATAACATGACAGAGATCTATTTTTGAGACCCCTAAAACTTTTATTTAGAGCATTTCAGGGGGTCAAGTGTCAATCAAGGGGCCTGAGACCCCCTGGGACCTCCGTATTTCGCACCTTGCCCGTGGGGTCCCCCAGGGTTCTGTCCTTGGACCGCTCCTGTTTTCTATTTACATGCTACCTCTGGGCCATGTCATTCGCAAGCACAATGTCAGTTTACATTCTTATGCAGATGACACCCAACTGTACATCTCCCTCGATGCAGATGATATACAGCAGGATAACACACTCCATGACGGCCTTCTTGACATTCAAAACTGGATGTCACAAAATGTTCTACAAATGAACAATTATTATTGGCCCAGATATTACTAGTCGCCAAATCTTCACGTCTTGGTTCATTATCCTCAAGTGTAACCAAATATTGTAGAAATCTCTGTGTTGTGTTTGACAACAATCTTACTTTTGAGAAGCAGATTAAGTCATTCAGTCGTGTTTCCTGCAACTTAGGAAACTCTCTAAAATGTGTTTATTAATTTGTTCACGTTGGGACTACTGTAACTCACTTTACACCTGCTTGACCCAGCAAAATATTCACTGATTACAGCTAGTCCAGAATGCTGCAGCCAGACTCCTCATGAGGTCCAGAAAAAGAGAGCATATCACACCTATTTAATCCACTCTCCATTGGCTTTTAGAATTAATTTTAAAATCTTACTAATTACCTTTGAGGTACGCTATGGGGCTTGCACCTAGCTACATTAGTGACCTTTGAATCCCTCATGAACCCGAACGCACTCTAAGATCCACAGATAAGGCCCTCTTAACCATCCCTTGGGCTAGACTAAAAACTAAGGGTGACAGAGCCTTTTCTGTCAGGGCCCATAATCTCCCTGAGGAGATCCGGTGGGCTAGCACTTTTTTTTTTTAATCCCTCTTAAAAAAACGTGCTTTTACTGATTATACCAGTGTAATTATTTGCCGTTATTGTCGTCTACTGCTTTCTTTTATTTTACACCTTTATATCTACAATCTGTCAGGCACTTTTTATTATTATTTTATTTTTGTGAAGCACTTTGTAACTATGTTTAAATAAGTGCTGTATAGATAAATAGATAAATAAAAGAATTGGGAGGTCTCTGGCATTGTTCCAGATGGGGACAGTGACATCATGCCCAGCGCTGAAACTATTCACCGCCCAATGGGCTCAAGGGAACAGATCTTGTCTGACCGGTAAGTATATGTCTCCCCCTGCTTCTCCCCTCTGAATCCACAACAAATTGATGTTAGATTCTTTAAAATATTGCTTTCTTTATACAAAAAAGATTTTTGAGAAAAAAGTAGGCATATGGGAAGCAACCCATTTACGGTTCAGTTTCAGTAAAAGGGAGACTTAAGGTAAAAGACAAACTTTGGCATTTACACACGGTTTACACATGCTCTGAGTTACAGTCGGTGTACATTTTGTTCAGATGTACGAAAACATTGATAAATCCAGATTTTCATATGTGAACGAGGATACCAAGGATTTACAAACAAATTAGTTCCGAAATTGCTTGATAAATGAGGCCCAATGATTGCGCAGTTTACTGACGTCATGTTGCATGATTTCTGTGTGATGAAGTAGCCTGAAATTCAGACTGAATGGCCTTTTTGTTTTTTTCACAACATCATTCAGTTTGAAAGTGCTTCAAGTTCGCTGATTACCCATGTGTCAGGTGCTGCCAAAGATGAACAAGCACTGACCGTTAGATTATCACTGTCACTGTGCATACCAAGTTGCATCCCTGTTACACCAAACCTGCCAGCTTCTTTTATTTGATCCTCTCAATGTGATCAGGGGAGTACAACAATACCTGGATTCTCAGTACCAGAGGAGCCAGTTGATATATTAAACTTTTGCAGAATACGGTAGGAAGAATGCCCAAAACATCTCCCCCTTCAGGAAAGGCTTTTAATGCACAACGTTGTTCTGGTTTTAGAGTCTTTTCAAAACGACTTCTATTGCAACATCAATATCCCTGTTCTAACCTGCATGTGCCAACTTTGTGTCATGTGATTTTCCCAACATTACAATTCAGCACATTAAACAACTTGCAGCTGGTGGCTACCTGAAGTCTCAGCTCAGGTAAATGCCGTTTCCTGTGCTGATTTCAGTGGCTATGATGGAAACCAAAAGGCCATGGAGGAAATGTTTAGCCAACTGGCCACATGGTGGTGCTATCATGAGTCAAGGGATATTGTTTTTCACTAAAACACTTCCCTTATAATGAGAACGGTTTGACACACTGTAATACTACAAAGGTTTGTAGACCTCTCATGCACCATTTGACCTAAAATCACAAAATGTTTTACACATACAGTATATCTCTCCTCATATGGAACAAAAAAATACAAATATATGTAAAATAAAATATAATATATATACGTATATATATATTACATGATGTTATGTGACTTGTTATGTTGATTAGCATGTACAAGAACATTCTAAACCTACATTTTTGGCCTG